>CAEGAF010111798.1:0-61237 GCA_903067075.1 Micropoecilia bifurca
ACTCGGGACCAATTTTTTTTATTATTAGACATCCATATTTGTAGTGAACAGAACAAATCATGTCCCGTTCAATACCGAACGGGTGGCAACATAACTATGGCGTCTATTCTATTCGCCTTATAATGCGGTGCGCCTTATATATGAAAAAAGATTGAAAATAGGCCATTCATTGAAGGTGCGCCTTATAATCCGGTGCGCCTTATAGTGCGGAAAATACTATACATCTAAAAAGAAACTAAAAATGTGAGGACTTACATATCCTAGTCAGAGCTGGTTTTACTGATGTCATTAAAATAGTTTTTCTAGAACTACTTGTTTTGGTAAATTGAGACTCTTCTTGTGCTTTACTGCAGCAAAAAGTCCAGGTGCGACTGGCATGAAACATGGGTTGTGTAGGATTGTAAAAGTTTAAAATTTCAGTACATTTTCGAAGAAAAATGTGGTAAAAAAAAATTGAAAATGGGTCACTATTATGGCTTTTAAAAGAATAATGATCTAAATCTTCTGATGCAATCAATGCATGATTTTCTAGCAGACAGAAAATCAGCCTCCTTTGTCTTCAAAGTACAAAGACCTAAATCCAGAGGAAAACGTAAACGGTGAGCTAAAGAGAAGAACCAGAGCTCTGAACAGTGTGGAAAGAATTATGAAGAAACAGCTCAAACCCTGTAAATGCATCATATGCCTGTATTAGCTATGCAAAAATAAACTTTTCCCCATTTTAAATTGCATCTAGAAGTATAATTTATGTTGACGAAATGTTGGAAGACAGAGAAATAGGCCCCCGAACACATCGACCTTTGGAAACGAGGTTCTAAACGATCCCTAACTGGCCTTAATTTTTGTCTCACACAGCTTCATAACACACATTCCCAGACCTGCGTAACAAATTCACTCAGTGGAAAAGTGGATCAGAGAAATGGAAAGTTAATCCTCCCCCCGAACCTGTCCAGCCTGAGACAAAAGAAAGAGTGGGGGCTGCTGCAACCGCAGACAGGCACAGGGGCTTTTCTGTCTCTGCAGACTCAAATGTAAGAGCTCACATATCCAGCTGCAGAGTCAAACGCACGCAAAGCTGGACAACAGACCTACAGATATTCAACAGCGCCTGCTGTGCTCCAACTAATCTTCTGGCCATGTTTGTGTTTACTGAAAATTATGTATTACTTAAACGATGACTTGAGGGGCTTTGTAAGGCAAACATCTTTTAAGGTTATAAATTTGACTTTTTCTTGTCACCGTACGGTCATCATAGTTTAAGAAAAGCTAAATCACCAAAAGCTTCCAGTTTTAAATTATCTGGCCTTGACAATAGCTGTCAACATCAGAAAGTGTTCCATCAAAGTTGAAACGAGAGAAAAGATTGTTTCTATGGTTGCAAAAAAGTAACAAACGATTCCATAATATATTTTTTTTTTATCAATGTCAGAAAATGTTCAGTAACTCCTTGAAAATGTTTTGTTTACAAAAGGGTGGTTTAGTTTTAAGAAAAGCTTTATTAACTTCAGAACAAATAGAAAATGTTGAATTGACCCTGGAAAAGGTTCTGTCTAAGGTTCTATAATGTTGGTTTCAACATTAATTCCATCAACAATAGAAATATTCTATGGTTAAAGACTCTATTAATGTCAGAAAAATTTCCATCAATGCAAGAAAAAGTTATATTACGATCTGAACTTGTTTTTTATGCCAGGAAAAGTTTTATAAATGCCAAAAGTGGTTTGTCAAATGTAGAAAAGGCTCTATTAATGTTGAAAAAGGTTCTGTTGACATTATAACAGCTGATAAAGGATGTTCTAGGGTTATATAATCACTGCTAAAAGTTCTTTCGATTTGATAAAAGGTTCTGTCATTTTTAGCAAAGGTTTTATTAACATCAAGAAAGGATCTTTGCTGCATGTCTTCCCTCCTTTTCTCTTTTCCCATTTCCTGTCTGATCTACTACAAATAACAGCTACTATAGTAGCAGAGAAAAATATGTTTTATCAATGGTAGAAATTTAGAAAATATAACAATTCATAGAAAAACGTATCACAAGGTTGAGTTAGCATGTTAACATCAAAGGTTATGGCATCACATAAAGTATGTTTGTGATGGCTTTGCTGGCTAAAAAGCATAAAGTAGCATAATTAAATTTTTAAAGTTATAATTGAAACTAACAGGCATCTGCCGCAACATCTTTTGGACAAATGAAACCAAAATATGGATGCATTCTAGTGTATCTGACCAATAGCTGAAGCCATGGGTCTCCAACACATCAGCTAATGAACAGAAAATGAAGAGAATCACGTTGAATTGGTTTGGCCCAGTTTAACTGATCAAACCCCAGCGAGTTGAAGCAATATTTTATAAAGACGATCTGGCGAATATTCCTCCACAATGACGTGAGAAACTGATACAGAAAGCAACTACTTAGAGTTATTGCTGTTAAAGGTGGCTCTACAAGCTAATAAATCTGTGGAGCGTCTCTCTCTTTTTTTTATTATTTTCTCCATGACAGTAGTGAATAGAAGCTTTCCGTTTCTGATGACTGTACCTGGCACCATCCACTTGGAACAGATGGCTTTTCAGGCAGACCATATCAAATGCACCCAATGACGCAAAGAACTCATGATCTCATCTAAACCCACTTCCATTCTTAATTTCCCGATGCTGTGCATATGTGTGGAGGTGTGAGCGAGCCAGTGCTGAATTGAGAAGTATTTGCGTACAAATGCAGATGTGTCCTTACGTACGGGTGCAGGATGCAGGATATTCTCCGCTCGCTTGAAAGCCTTTTCAAAGTGGAATGACTCTATCAAGGGAACAATGGATATTCTGAGCCCAACAACGTGACAAAGGTTCACACTGACACGCTTTCCTAAATTAGGTTGTTCATGCACAGGAGGGAAGTAAGCGCCCGCTCCTATTCTTCTCTTCTACTGAGGGGTCATTGTGTAGACAGGAAAGGCCACGGAGACATATGACTTGAAATGCTCTCCAAAGTAGGTTAAGGGCACTCCACTTGCAACTGAAAAAATGCTTTTTCTTACTGTGCATAAGATGAGAAGTGATTCTGTAACGCTGTGGATACAATGACTTGCAAAAGTATTACAAACAACTTTAACCTTTTTGCATTTCTGCACTTCAGAGCCACAAACCTAAATGTTTATTATGGAGATTTTATATGACGGACAGAAGCAAAGTAGTCGAGAATTGGGAAGTGATGCATGGTTTTAAAAGTATTTCTTTTGCTGAGTCACTACTTTGTAGAACCAACCAATATAGATGCAAGTCTTCTTTGCAAAAATAGCTAAAGCTCAGTGAGATTAAATGGAAAACATGTCCGGACTTTGACTGGGCTATGTTTTTACATTTGTTTTTCTGACTCTATATTTATTGTTGGAGGGTGAAGCTCAGTAGAATGGACTAATTTTCAGATTAACGTCATAATCTAAAAATGTTATAATGTCATAATATTATTCCCTTATCAAAAACAGAGTGTTGCTTTGATGCTGCATTTTTGAGAAATCATTGAATATCAGCCGTTCGGCTGTGCAAAACAGTCTCCCCCACTCGGTTCCTTCAGACTAGCAGCAGCAGCAATTAGCAAACTAGTGAGAGAACTGCGTATCTGCTGAGCTCATTATAAAAACTACTTCCAAGTCCAACACTCCTACAAATGATGTAAACAGCTTCATGGAGACATATTATTGTGATGACTTCCTGAAGAAGAAGCATCTTCAGGAGCATCTTCCTGAAGATGCTCCTGTCTCTTTTAAGAGCAGGAGCATCTTAAAGAGACAGAGGCCTAATTTCAAGACGTTGATTTACAAAGTCAAATTACTTTTAAGTCATGTTTGACATTCCCAGCATTTTTCTAACAACTGAAGGTAAAATAGTTACTTGATTGTGCTATAAAATGGCACTTTGTTCCTGGGAAGTTCATAACATTGGCCTTTTAAGTCTTTCACAGCTTTTCTTCCTGGATTCACAGTCTGTTAAACCCATCTAAGCACAAGCTCTGATCAGTTTCCCAAACCCTATGGAAGGAAGACACAACAAAACCATAACCACAGAGAGCTGAGGGAGATGAGCAATCTTAGCTTATGCTTTCCATAAAGGTCAATAAGTTCAGCTTTGGGCTCAACTGACCAGAGTATCTTCTTCCCATCCTGGCTTGTGGGAACTGCTTTCTTCTTGCCACTTTTCCACAAAAACCAGCCTTGTGCAGTACACAGTTATTAGTTGTCCTGTTAGGAGAACTGAGATGTGGTTTTCTACAGCTCCTCCAGAGTAAACATGGGCTTTCTGTCTGCTTCTGACCCATTTTGTGTGTATTTTGGTCTTCATGATGCTGTTTTTCCACCAGTGTTTTCTAACAAATCTCAGAGGCCTTTACAGACCAACTTCATTGAGGCTGAGATTAAGCTTCACCCAGTTGAACGTCATTAATAGACATGTTTGCACTGGATTTTATTTATAGGCATCACAGTAAAAGAGACTTAGCACAAGTTGGAGTATTTCAAAAACCATGTATCATTTTTCTCATTACCTAACAGCATACCCTAATTTGTTTTGGTCTACTACACTGAAATTTTGAAGTGTTATGATCTCCTTTGCAAAGCAGTCTAATTCTGTTTTTATTCTTAAAGATTTAGTGTCACTGTTAGGTCATTTTTCATAGAGTGTCTTAAGTCATTAACTGTAAAGACATCTGCAGGTTTAGTTCTTTCTCTGGGGAATCTTTAATCTAACTTTGACAGCAGTGGGAAGAAGCAGTCCCTCCTCTGCTTCAACCTTTTCACCCCCCCCAAAACACGAGGGGACCTTCGGCATGTGAAAACCATGACCCTGACTGATGTCATTAGAAAATAACCTAAATTACGTCAAGCCATGTTTAGCAACCGTTAATGTTCTTGCATTTACATAAACAAAAGCTGCCAGAAAAGACTGGAGCAGACATTTTGGGGAGGAAGGAAAAGGCTCGTGAAGCAGCAGAGGCAGGGCCTCCTTGATTACCCCCGCCTTTCCCCTCGCTGAACTCACACCACAAAAACTAGCTTCCAGGAAACCAGCTGTTGGAGCTGGGAAAAGGGAGGAGGTGATATTCTATATCAGGACTGTGAATCACAGTTCCATGCTCTGTATTTTTCCTATGGTGGTTTGGCTGCCTGGCTGGCTGGCTCAATGAGCGGCTGGTAGTGTGTGTGTGAGTGTGTGTGTGTGTGTGTGTGTGAGGAGGATCGTGTTGTGGACTGGGCCTGAGTGCTGAGGGACTGACAAGGAGACCGGGACGGAGGGGGTTGTTGGGTTATTACATGGCCTCGGGGGTGCTTATTTAAGCCAAAGTCCTGTCTGGAATATTGCACTCAAACACTGTTATTGTACTGCAGCTGCATAAGAAACAAAGGCACGGAGATAAAAATAAGAAGAAAGAGGAAAAAGAGAGAGAGATAGAGAAAGGCGATTGAAGGGGAGAGAAAAGCAGAATGAGATGAAGGAAAGAAAAGGTCTGGATATTGTCATAAGTCCTTTGGAAAACATTGCACATACAGAGTGCAGAGGAAAGAGGAAGTATGCAGGGATAACCCATTTTGAGGCAACAGATGACAAAGAATCTTATGCTATGAAGAGTTATAACACATTTTAAACCCCTTTATCTAAGTATGTACTTTACTGCATGACAGAAAGAGAAACAAAATTAGTCTGATGTAGCACAAAGAGAAAATGTGGATTTGTTTAACGGAAGGAAACAAATCGGTTTCAGAAATATGTGTTTGGAGCAAGTCACGCACAGCCGGGAATTTGTGTGAAGCAAGAGGAAAACTCAAAGAAACTATGTGGAATCTCTGTGCGGTTGGGCAGCACTGTTTGCTTGTGTTGAGACAGCTCCTAGGAAAGGAATGTGTGGCCTACATCCCCACTTTAGCCCCCGCCTCCTCCTCCTCCTGTCCTCTCAAACACCAACACTCACTGTCAGCAGGACCAAGTTTAGGAGGCTGCACACCAAAAATAATAAAGGAAGGATACGGTGGAAGCACGCACTTTTGATTTACCGCTCACTTCCAGCTAGAGACACTGGCTGTGCATGGTTGTGACGCCGACTTATCTCCGCAGATTTAAAATCTCCCGTTCTGACTCAGGGGACAGAGAGAGGCTTAGTCTGCTGCAAGGACGGGGGAAAGTGGTGGAATGGGGAGGCTTAAAGTGATAGTTCTGTAAGTTTGAAGTGAGGCTCTGTTATATTCTAAAACCTACTATATTACTTGCAGTAGATGACTCTTTTGGTGTCTTCATTTAGTGTGAATCCAAGATAGGTTGAAGCTACTGTCTCAGAAGTCAATAGCACTTCCACCTTCTTAAGACAACTCCAGTCTCAAAAACATTGGAAGGAATTCAATGATTATTTTAGCTGCTGTCACACTTTTCTTTTCTTGCCATGTGCCTTCACTTATGAAAGAAAATGTATCAACTATAATGCATTTTAAATGTTTCCATAGCTTTGGCATTTGTGTCTTCCTTTGGATATGGAGCCATTTTGAGGTGTATGTGCAGCTTTACTCTGTCGTTTTATTATTTTTCCAATTTCAATGATCAACTGGAGCTTTGATTCCGCTCAAGTGGTCAAACCTTGATTGTCTTAGTTAAATTAATCAAAAACTGGGTGGGGATAATTAAATATGAGAATCTTCATCGGTGTAGGCAGAGAGTCTGCATAATGTAACAAGAGATTAGTAATGTCATATGTACATTAGCTAATTTGTGGGAAAAAATGCTCCCCAAACTATTTAATGTTTCAAACACATTTCAAACACATGTGTTTGACATAAGTAGCCTATATCATCTCTGCCTCCAATCTCAATTTCCTGCATGATTAATCAAGTATTTCTATTTAAATAACCAAGCAAGGTAAATGGGACGATGGGTTAAAAGTTCTGACATCAACGTTTGCATAAAGTGCATTTATATTTTATTGATTGGAGTTGTTTCAAGAGGGTAAAAATCCACTTTGGTTTCAAACGCTTTTAATATAAGTCAATTTTGGATATCAGGGCCAATTAATCTGGATTACTTTGGTTACAAAAAAACAAAAATGTTATAACAGCTAAAGTTATTCTTTTGAGGTTTTACATATTTGGTTATTAGTCAGTGTTTCAGCATCTCTATTCTGCTGTGCAGAATAGAGATGCTGCACAGCACCCCATGTTAAACATTAATATAATGTTACCCTGTGGTTAAGGCCTGATTTGGTATTTGCCCCTCCGACACCTGCCCTTAACTTCAGCCTCCAGGACCGACTAATCTGGATTCGTACGAAATAAAGTTGCCAAGAGCGTTAGCTCCTACAAGTAAGATATTAACTACTTGGAACCTTCTAACGTAACCTCACAACAAAAATCCTGACCTATCTCTTTAAGGAATGGGAGGAGTGGGTCAGCGCTGCATTCAGATGAAATTAAATGGAGGCTAAAGTGCTGACTCATTGTGTTCAATCCGTTTATTACCTGCTCTGTCACCCAAGCTTTATGGGATGGGCTGCCAGAGGAAGGCTGGGGGGAATGCAGGCAGGCAGGCAAGCAGCCCTCATTTACAGGAACACTTCTGGAGGCAATAACACTGCAGTCACCAAGCCAGCATGCTAGACAGCAAGCTCCATGGCTCACCTGCGCTCTGTTAAAGTACCCTTCAGGAAACCCCACCTCCACCCTAACAAAGCACTCACACACACGCGCGTACACCCCCAACACATCTCATTTTTTTTTGGCTTAACAGGAGGAAGCCTGTTTTTGCTGCTAATGAGACATCAAGGGAAGCTGGGGAATCTGAGCCCTAAGCCTGCTAGACCAGTGTGTTTGTGTGAAGAGACGGAGCACCGTCTTGTGTTGGAGGAGCCAGTGCATTTGTGTTGTATAAAAGCAGAAAAAAAGACTTAATTTCAACCAGATCAGTGACAGCATCCAAACCTGGATTAATCTCCACCCTCAGTCACATTCCCACACAGTTGGATGTGTAAGATATTAATCATCCACATCACAGCTGACACTCACTGAGGTGTTAACGCTGGTTGCAGTGTGAAAACAAAGGTGGAGCATCTCTGTCCTGAACCATGCAGTCAGTAATTGTTCTTCCTGGATTATAGACATTTTAGATGAATTTTATTTTTTTTTTACATTGGTCCAGAACAGTAGATTTAAAGGTGACATATCATGCTTCCCTGAACAGGTTAGAGTAGGTGTATGTTCATTACATTTTTTGCACAAAATCATTCTTAGATAGTGAGATTTTAGTCTGGTCTGTGCTGCCTATTTTCATCTCCTATCAGAACAAACTGTTTTAGTTTCCTCTTGTCACTTTAAATCCAAATAAGCTCCTGTTGGCCACGCCCCCTAACTCAGTAGTAACACTCTCATGTGAAAATGGCTGCAAACACATGCACAATTATACAACTATACATCTTTGAAATGCAGAAGAGGAACCAGTAAAAGTGTAACAAGTGGTTTCTAAATGGTAAGTCAACAAAACACTTGTCTTTTCCAGCGGCCATTGTACAGCACATACAGCAGTTAAACCAACTGACCAAATGTGCTGGAGTTCAGCTTGGGTTGCTAGGTGACAGAGCTAGGTTTGACTGGGGTTACTAGGTAACGGAGCAGCTCCCGAGGTTTTTGAAACGTCTCATTTTCCAGACACCAAAGACAAGAACTTATTGCCAAAAAATACCTGACAATCGGGCTGTTTTATTTTTGTATCAACAGATACCCAAATGGAAATGCAAAGACGTACGAATATTTGTGTGAATTTTGTACAATAGGTCCCCTTTACGATTGCATTGGATATTAAAGTGTGGCATTTCTGGTTCCTAATTTTGATGCCAGACAAGCAGAGATAATTTAAGTGTTTACGCCATGTGCATAATGTATGGCTGTGGGCAGTCTGGAGCACTCACTGGCTGTGGAAAGTGCTTATTGCTGCTGATCAGACGAAATGGACTCCAGCACTGTGTCAGGCTCCAGTTTGTCTCAAATGGTCTGAGCAATCAGAGCATCCAGCCAACAAATGGATGCATTCTCTCTGTCTTGGCGCTGCTTCTCCATCTCTCTCATTACTCCCATTACTCTGCAGCTTGCGGGTTATCTAATGCTCTCCCCATGGCTTACGGTTTGGCTGGGGATTAGACTCATTTTTCCAAGGGCATTTTATAAACAACCCTGTGTGCCTCCCATTCTCTCCCCGGGCTGAGCTGATTTAGCAGCAGAATTTACGACCTCAGTGGCCTTTCTCCCGTCGCAATACATTATTCAAATTCATTCTCTCACGCCGCACAGAGGGCAATTATTTGAATATCCGCAGGAGTACAGCTGGAGCGTCGCGGCTCGTCTGCAACAGCAAAGACGGGGAAATTGCCTCACTCTGGCGGATCAAGGTTGTCGGTAACGAAACACTTTAATTTATGACACAGCTTGATATGTCGGTGAAGTCATTGATTGCCTTGTGTCAGAAGTTGGCAGGATTCACAAAATTTAATTTCAACTCCGCTTCAACAAGATTTTTTCCCCGTCTTTTTACAGCACTAATTGAGCACTTGGCTGGCTGCGCGTCTTGTAAAATGGATTTTCCCCTGAATCAACAGAAACAGCCCTCAAAATTTCTGCTACGGTGCCACTGCTCTGCAAATTATTTTCTAGGCCTGTTTTAGAAAGTGCAGCAGCAACAGAGAAGTTTCTTTAAATTGAAATCTTATTTAATGCTAGAGGAGGATTAGACAAAAACATGTCGTTCATACACCCCCCATCCCCACTTTACTTATGTGGTGAGTTTTCTGAAGCTGCCCCACTTTCAGTAGCAAACAGATGCAGTGTCCTCATTTCTTGTCGAGCGAAGCGTTTCTCTGTCACACACCTACCTCATGATGTAAGTGTTAATCACACCACAACAACACATGCGCTCACACCATTCACAGATTCCACTGCAACGTCACATCGAGACAGACTATAAGTCACACTGCATTCCACACTCCCTTCCTCCAACAAGACTCACTAATACTCTGAGCTCTAAGGATGAGCTAAGAGAAAAGAAACTGCTGTAGGCTTGTTCTTTTGGTATTTGGCCTCAGCTTCTTAAACTTTATTCCAGCTACCTCAGAGAAGTTGAGACAAATTCAAAAGTCAACAAAGTTTTAGTCGTATCAGCACTGAAACTTATTTTGACTTGACTTGCAGTGTTTGCAGAGCTGGTTCTTGACATGGTTCATGCCCAGGGCACAATTGTAAGAGAGGGCGGCAGGAGCACCCCGAGAAAAAGGTATCCGTGAAATGAGATCCAAACACACACTTCAGTCTGGAGAGATCAGATTAAAATTGGAGTCTGATTCACTTATTCCTATTTAATGGAATCTGGACTTAATTTGATTATCTGTAATTTAACTTCTAGAATATTTACACAACACTGAACAAATTCTTTAAAACACTGTTGGGAATTTGTGCAACAATACATGTTGCATGATCACATGCATATCCAACACACAGGAGAAGAAAATATGAAAGTCAGTCCTTTGATCCACACATAAGATGTCTTCAAAGAGCCATAAATCCTGTCTGTCAATTTTTCACTTGAAACCAATAATTTTTCATCCAGTTTCAGCCAATTTATATCTGGTTCAAATATAGTCGACGTTCCCCTAAAGCTGAACTAGATTCACAGAGCTTTCTACTACTGCTGTTCTGCCGCTGTGCTTGACATCACTCTGCACACAAAAGGCTCAAAGGTCAAGTTTAATACAAGAACCGATAAACTGTCACTGCTCGGTTATTCTTCATTGAACTCAGACATTTCTTTTTTCATGTTAATCGTTTGTGTGTCTGTATTTGTTCAAGCGTGGGATAGTGTTTCCAGCAAATGCGTCTCAGAAAAATCTCATGAGGCTGTATCCAGTTCCTGTCACTGATACCATGAAAGCAGCAGCAGAGATAACAAAACCTCATTGAAATACTCAAAGCGGGATGAGGACAGGTAAGAGCCTGCTCACCGCCTTTCCCACTTGCACAGTTTTTTATTTTTTCCACGCTCCTTTTCTGGGTGTGTCTTTGGAGGAAGCTGAAAACCACTATGATGCAACCGCGTCTTTATTCATGACAGCACACGGTGGGAGGGTACGGCTTCGAATGCCTCCGAGTTTCGTAAATAAATCATCCAAAGTCGCTGAGGAGTAAAAAGCGATGCAAAAAAAAAGAAAAAACTCTACTTTTTCTTCCCCGATGACTGAGTTGCTACTCAAAAGAGCCAGGCCTAGATTCACCGCTGCAGAGCATTCAGGCATACATTTTACAAGTGTGAAAAGCCAGCTGACAATAGAGCTAATTGATGAGGATTATCCAGCAGAAAAGGAGGAAGCCTCGTGACGTGACTCATCACGGCCATCTGTGCAACTGTACTGTATTTTTACAGCTACGCCTCTGAGGGCAGAAAAAAAGAAAAACTTCCTCTTTGGCAGAAAGCCCCGGAGAAGAAAAAAACCACCTCATCCTACTCAGACCGGTTCTACCGCTGCTGCATGGATGGATAATACTTTCACTTGCACCTGTGCTTCAAAACGCCCTCGGTGTCTGACAAGCATTTGCTGAGTGCAGGCAAATACACCCACGGAGCGCAATATACTGAGGGAAATGTGAGTCATACCAAAACATTTCCCTCAAAATGCTCAGAGCTGAGGTCAAACATTCACACACACACGCACGCAAACACACACATATACACACACGCACACTGGGTGAAATTTCCAGTGAGATGAAAGTCTGATGACATTTCTGCATTACCAATAAACCAAAGAACAAAGGCGCGAGAAATTACAATATCTGTGTCACTGTTAGCTTTAAAATAACAAGTCTATTTCTGTAACATGTAAAGCCCCAGAATGCATCTAATAATGCCATGCAAACATATTAACACCCTTTGAACTTTTCACTGTCAACGCAAAGGAAATGGTACAAATTTTATGGATCTTGCGCTTGTATTTAGCCCCCTTTAACCTGGATACCCGTAAATAAAATCCACTACATTTCTTTTAAGTGTTACCTACTTGGTAAATAGAATGCCTCTGTGTCTAATTTAGTCTCCGATCTACAAATTTAGCATTTATAGAAGATGATTTGGTCTAAATCTTTTAGATTGAGACACCTGCGAATGTCATTATTATCTTTTAAAAAACACATTTATGCGCTTGTACTTTCAGTAGTGATGGTTTTTTGGTTGTGTTTTAGGGGTGTTTGATAAATATCTTTTGATTTACCAAAGTGAGACCTCTGATTGTGGACCTGTAGAGATAGGCACCACCTAATTTTAACTATAGATGTATATTTAATTACCCCAGAAGGATAAAAGGATCGTCTTTCCATATTTTACTATGGCAAATGAGTCAGTTCATCCTCGAAATGTTTTCCATTTTTTCCTGTTGCATGTAGATGCCTGTTAAGTTAACCAAGTACTCAACAAACAACATTTATAACCTAAGCTATTTTGCAATCCACAGTCCCAATAAAACAACATAGGAAGATGAAATGTCACACATAACATTAATTCTCAAATAAACTTAAAACAGACCATAGTAAAACAAAAACCAACAGCCATCCTGGAGTCATTGTCACATTGTCATGACAACAAATGTGGAAGAAGATGCTCTGGTTAGATGATTTTAAAATGACATTTGACCTGCATATGCAACTCTATGTGTCACAAGAAGCTCATCACTCTGAACAACACGGCGGTGGCAGCATGTTGATTTGTGAAACATAAAGTAAACTATGGCAACTATTTCCTTTTGTTTCATAGTTATGCATCACTTTGCTGGTCTATAATATAAAACCCAAATTAAAAAAAATGTTTATCTTTATTGTTGACAAAATATGGAAAGCTGCTGTGAACAGAATTCATACCTGAAGCACATGTTTTGTCTCTGTTGGTTTTGTACTTTTTGTTTCTTTTTAATCTTCGCCCCGGGATTCCACATCATGACACATTACCACAAACCAGTAACGTCTGTGTCACGGCGGTTTGATAACTCTGCTTTTGAGAGTGATACAGCTACAGTTTCAGAAACATAAGGCCATCCAGCAATTAGTAATGTGTCTGAGGCAAGTGTGTGGCTGCTAAATATGCAACAGCTGGCACTCCTTGCTGAGGGGAAATTACAGTGCTCAATGGGTAATTTTCTGATTCAGTCAAAGCAAAACATACCCTTTAACTTCAAAGTTACCTTACAGGAAGATCAAATTGAACCACTGGAGGAGGATTTTTGTCTGTCTGAAACACAATCATAAGATCATACACTTCTAAACTGTGATTATGCACAAAAAGGAGCGAAAAATATTATGTGCATATATGCTGCGGCCTTCCCCGTACGCATACGCAGGGACGTCTCGCCTCGCCCCCCCCAGCTGGTTCTCATCTGACTCACAGGGGATTACTCGTCTGATCACTTTGATCTGCTTGCCACTGCCAGAGCTATTTTCTCCGACCAGTAAATCTGTGTGCAGGCTGCATTAGCCCACAGACAGGAGACACTCAGTGGGGTTAAAACCGCTCTCTAACTTCCAGACTGCGCCCACGAAACCCGAAAAAGGCACCGTTTTACTGCTAATAGGAGGGGCTGTTTGAGCCAACGTCAGTTAGGATCGCCAAGAAGAGTATCTGGTTATACGAGGATGTTGCACAACAATGATGAATAACAGCCACTTGTAACCGCAAAACTGTTTGCTGCTTTAGCAACAGGATCTGAGAGATTATAGGTGTGCTAAAATAAAAGGAGGGCAAACAGGCTGCAGAGTTACAAAGAAAACTATTCCTTCACTAAATGATTATGTAAACAAAAGGAGGAATCAATATCGCTCTGACTTGTCTTTTTTATTTTACTTTAATGAAAGGGCTGCAGCAGATGGTGGTGCATGAGGAGTTTTTCTGTGGAAAGCACAGTCACAGTGAGTTTTTTTTAGGACACATGAATCAACATGAGGCGGATGAATCATCGCAGCACTGATGTGGCTCAGAGCTGGGGGAGCTACGCCCCATCAGGTCCAAAATGTTCCCAACATGGCGCTGGGAAAACCGCTGCAGCTGCAGGGCAACGGCGCCCCTGACTGAGCTTCCTCCTTTTCTATCCAACCATCCATCCAACCATCCATCCATCCATTGGTCTACTTGTCAATTTAACTCATTCATTAGTCATTTTGTTTGTCCATTCATCCATTTATTGGTTTACAAATTTATACATCTGTTGGACTGCTAATTCATCCATCCATCCATCCATCCATCCATCCATCCATCCATCCATTGGTCTACTTGTCAATTTAACTCATTCATTAGTCATTTTGTTTGTCCATACATCTATTCATTGGTTTACAAATTCATACATCTGTTGGTCTGCTAATTCATCCATCAATCCATCCATCCATCCATCCATCCATCCATCCATCTTCCCTCTCCGATGAGCCGTCGCCATCATCGGGTGTCATTTCAGGAGAGCCGTCATCTGAGGCAGCTGCCCCGTTTCCATGGAAACAGCCCACTTCAGAGCCAGGCAGATCGGAAGAGGCACGGTTGCCATAGAGACTGGAGCGACAGCTTACATAAGTATTCACCGTGTGTGCTCGTCTGCTGCGCCGCAGCACATTCCAGCATATAATTAATGCTCGGAGTGTTTGCTTGCTGCTGTCGAAAATTACAACAATGTCATTTGAAGTGGCAGAGAGCGGCAGCTCGTCCGCCGCGCCGCCGCAGTCAAGGTCAGGCTAATTTCCCCGCCAATTAAACGCGGCTTGTGCAGGGAACAGCTGTCAGCTGCCATCTCCAAGGTGACACATCAAGTTACTATTATTATTATTATTATTATTATTTTATCCTCTAGAAGCAACACAACATTCCTGCTACAGCCCCAAATCCTGCTAGTGATTTTTTAAAGGTTCCCCCAAAGCTCCACAGAAGACATTCCTTGTGTGGAAATATGATCTGAAATGTAATAGGTGAATATAAACCATGAAAGAGGCCTAGACAGGAAATAGGATATAAAGGTGGACATCAGTGTGTTTTATTGGCTCTGAGCTTTTCTGCCAATAAGTAATGGATCTCCTTTGAAGAGAAACACAGCCCTTAAATTGCCCTGAGTGCTTGGACTTAAAATGAACACAGACAAATGATGTCCATCTTATCCAAACTATGCATTATGCATTTTTTCTTGCTTTGATTTACTCACGCATCGCATCATGCATTCAGCAGTCGCCTCTGAGCGCCTGCCTTTCAAGTCCTGATTGCAATAAGGCCCTGTGTGTGTGTGTGTGTGTGTGTGTGTGTGTGTGTGTGTGTGTGTGTGTGTGTGTGTGTGTGTGTGTGTGTGTGTGTGCACCCCGAACTCTCATCTCTGGTATTTATAGTTAGCAAGAGTCAAGAAAATTATTTCACTCATTCCTTGTCCTTAGATGAGCTCATGAAACTCGCCTCATGTAGTTTCTTACAAAGTATTTACATCCCTTGAATACTTCCACCTTTTCTTACAACCACAAACTTCAATGTTTTTTATTTAGATCTCATATGACAGAATGTGGTTTTTCATATTTCCCCCCAAAAATCTGTAATGGTAGCCCAAAATAAATACAATTTTGTTAGAAAACGGATATCCATGGCTCGGGTGGATGGATTACTATCAATCATGTATTTGAATAAATCTGAAAGAATGTAAAGAAAGTCATTTAGGGATTGGTCCCATTAACCCACAATTAGGCATTTCGACTTATTTGCGGAATGTAAAAACAAGATCAGGCTGAATGAAGCATGGTGGTAATCGCATCATGCTGTGTAGAGGCTGCTCTTCAATGTGAACAGGGATAACAGGATATTATCCTAAATGGTCCAGGTCAAAGCATTTTGAGCGACCCATTCCAAACCCAGAGCCAAGTCCAACAGACAAAGTGCAGCAAGATGTAAAGGGGTATTATGATAGTTTTGAGGATTATTTGCATGATGCTAATAAATGTTTTTCTTCAAAACAAAATGTATTCTATCGCTTAATAACAATTATCTACTACTTTGCATTTGTGTTTCCCTTAAAATCCAAATAAAATACATTGAATTTTGTTGCTTTGTCAAAAAATGAGAATACGTTCGTAAGAAATTGCACAAAGTCTTACGAAATCCACTGTGCTCTAGCTTGAAATAACCGCACATTTCCAATAGTTTTGTTTTCATTTAGCTGGTATCTTACACACAAACTGAACTCTAGAAATACTTAAAGTGTTGTAATTAAAGCCTGTGGCACAAGCTCTCACGTTTTAACCACTTCCTCTGACTCACGCAACCACTGTCACATGTGCATAAGCGGAATCTGCAAACATGTGACTCCCTGCAACATTGCTATAAAAATCAACATTTTTGCATGTTCCCCCCCCCCCTCTCAGTATGCTGATGATTTGGCCCGGAAGAAGCCGGGTTAGCTGAAAACGATAGTGCTGTCTGGTTGTAACTGAAACCATGTGCTGTGTGCAGCACGCCATGTGGCGCTGTCTTGATAGCTTCAGAGACCGTTAGAAGACAGTGGAGCAGGAGGGGGAAGGTTAGGCAACCGCAACATGACAAATGTTGAACCAATCAGCCACATCAGCCTGGGCTGCAAGGGGAACACTCTGTTAATATGAGGTGCAGTCATGAGAAAAACTTAGTACACCCCATGATTTAGTAGCGTGTGGAACCGTCTTTATTAGCAGCAACTCTGAGGTGAGCAGGACAACATGGCTGAAACACACGTGTTGATATAAGCGGTCAATATTGGTCAATATAAATAAGTATTGATTAGTTCTTGTTTTAAATATTTGAAATACCAAATAATACCAAAATGGTGGCATCACCCTTCCTGATTTATCCACAGTTTTCATTGCACACCGCTGTTTATTTCTAAGCAGTTATGACGCAAAGCCTGAAACTGCTGATGCATAAGTCACTCAACTGGTTGTTGCTAGGTAACAAGAGAGTGAGTAAGGTAGTTAATGCCACCAACCATGCTGGTCAGAGAAGATGAGCAACTAAAGGCTGTCCTCTGCATACATCACAGCAATTCATTGAGGTTGGATTGGGCTTTGACTTGGTCATTGCAACAGTTTCATTTCTTCGTATTAGAAATATTCTATTGTACATTTGCTGGTCTGCTGGTCATCTGGTCATATATGTTATGGGTTTATAAGGCTGTCTAGTCTTTGTCTTTAAGTAGCCCACCAAAATAGCTTGAATTTGCCTTAAAGTTCAAAATTTGGCCCAAACACACACTTTAAAAGTCAGTCTTGGTTACCCAGGACGATTAACCTCAACTACCTCTTAACCACATGTAGGCATTAATAGGGGTAATTACTGAGATACATTTTTCAACTTTGGCATTCATTACATTTTCACATTATTTAAAGTAATGGCATCTATTCAAATATTTTGGGGTGATGCTTTTGGTATAGAAAAGAATTCATGATCAGCTCAATGACTCCAATATATCTATATCTTGTGGTTACAAAACAATCATGCTAGTAACAAAACATTTTGAGACTATTGGCTATTTTTTCTGAAAATTGCAGTTTGACCACTGGGCATGTTTTTGGGGGGCATCTACTTGTACTAATTGTTGATATTGCTAAATGTTTCCTAGTTGTAAATAATGTTTTTCCCTGTGGAATAATTAGAATCAAATAGTACAGAAAGCGCCATCAAACCATTTTTCACGGCGCGCCGCTCCCTGCATCTGGTCGCCAAGACCACTGACACTGAGACCCGACTGCAACACCACAGAAAGGCCTGCTGGGACAGGAAGGACATGGTGCTTTCAACATAAGTAGATGAAATCATCATTTCTCCATTACTCACTGACAAACAGCTGTTGTAAGCTCTGCTAATGCTAAGACCAAACAATGGTATTCTAGGTTACGCACCGCCAAAACAAAGAAGACTGTTTTGAGTTGGCCTAAAATCCACATCACTGGAATTGCAACAGAGTCACTGAGCTTTCAAAGTCTTGGCCTCAGGAGTTTCAGGTTGCTTATTTTGGCAGAGAGCCACCTGTAATCAAAGGGAAAAAGCCAACACCCTCTTTACAGGTTTCAGATTAAGACACTTTGTCTGTTACCCATTTCAAATGTTACCTAATATTGAGTATGGTCTGCCTATTTTAAGAGGACATGTTCATTGATGCCATTTCAGAGAAACTGATGATCTCCTTGTCTTTCCTCACATGGGAGTGGTTGAATATATAGAGAGCATTTTCTTCAGATGAGTTATTCCCATTTGTTGGGAAGCCCTGGGGGCAGCTTACGCATCGCGCTGGCCTGCATGTCTTGGCAGCAAACATATTAGACTTTAAAAACCCTGTCATGCCTACTCTGCAGCCCTACAGACACTCCGTAAACACCTCCAGTCATGATCAGCATGTCAGACAAGCGCAAAGGAAGGTGAATAATTAATGCTGTGTCTTTGGGCTTAAAAACAGAAGTTTTCTTGCCCTCATCGCCTGCAGCCAAACACTTAATTTGTCAGAATCTGCGTTTTTATTCTGAAGGGATGATGCACTGCTCGGATATCTTTTCTTTGTGTCTGTCAAACTCTCACATTGAATTACGGGAAAAAACGAATTCATGCAGGTTTAAGAACTCAAGATAATCAACTAAAACTGTTCAAACAGGGAGAGGCATGAAAACACATCGACGTCTGCAAGCCCGAATGATGTCAGCGGTCTGAGAGATTACATATTCTTGTCAGAGAACAGAAATTAGTGGGTGGACATGGCTGTGTGAATCTGAAGGGTGTTGGCAGATCACTTTGAGAGCAACGGCTGCGGATAACAGCTAAGAGCTGAGAAAAGCGGGGGAACCATGTTTGTTTCCGTGCAGCCAGAGAACCAGTCCTGTGGTCTGTCCCTGTCTCTGTCCTGCAGTCAACTCCCACTGTGGAAAAAAAAAGGCTTCTGTTCACAGACACCATCTTACTGCACCCCCATCACCACATCCTGTTTGACAGTGGAAATGTTACAGCTACAGGCTTTGAGGTCCTCTAAAATTTATTTAGAATCTTTATCAAAATGCAAACACCCGTCAGACAAGAACAAGTAGACGGCTGAAAGTTCTCAAAGCACAACATATCATGTCACACTGCAAAGAAAATGATCAACATAAGAGAAGTGTGTACAATATCTTGTTCAGAAAAGGGTTAAGAAGCCATTTCCAAGGCACCTTTATGACACTTTTTGTATAAGTAGTGCTTGCATAAAAGGTAACTGCATGTTAATTGCTAGAATTGCTTTTTAA
The DNA here is from genome assembly GCA_903067075.1 of Micropoecilia bifurca. Classification (NCBI taxonomy): domain Eukaryota; kingdom Metazoa; phylum Chordata; class Actinopteri; order Cyprinodontiformes; family Poeciliidae; genus Micropoecilia; species Micropoecilia bifurca. The sequence continues at coordinate 19,299 of CAEGAF010111798.1, forward strand.
ATTGTATGGCTTGGGTCAAATGTTTTGGGTATCCCTGCGCAAGCTTCTCACAGCAGTTTGCTGGAAACTTGGCCCAATCCTCCTTATTGAACTGATGTGACTGAGTGAGTTTGTAGGCTGCCTCAAACTGACACACATTTTTCAGTTCTCACTATAACTTCTCAGTTGGATAGGAACATTGACTTTGTTGTACTTAAGACACTTTGCAACTAATTTGACCGTAAGATTAGGATAATTGTTCATTTGAAGGCTCATTTGCAACCAGTCTTTAACTTCCTGACTGAGGTCATGAGGAAAACTTATTATGTTTTCAACACATTTCCAGAAATTTCCAACAAGGGCTGGTTATGTTCTAAATGTAACAACAAACTCATATTTTGCCAAAGTTGAGCCTAAAGAGAAGGATTGAAAAACAAACACCTTACAAAGAAAGCATTCAGATCTCGGACAAATCTCACAAAAACTTGTGGAAGAAACTGCCTTGGTCTGATTCAAAGAAAAATCACGGCACATCACCAAAAGAACACCATACCCAAAATATATTTTTTCAAAATGAAAAAGACTTTGTGTTAAGGTAGATAAAATTATGAATTGTTCACCATCCCAGTCAGTTTTGCCGAAATACTCGATCTGTTTGGTCAAAAGCTGAAAATGAGGATGAATTTAATTTCTTTAGCATCATTGTGAGTCTAAACATCCATCCAAATCTGCAGAATAATGACTTGAAGAGAATAAAATATTTGGAATCTACGACTAAATCTGACAGAAAACCTGTAGAGTCACATCTGGACAAGAAATGTCGTCAAAATATGACAGATCTGAAGAACTTTTGCAAATACTATCAAGTCATATCATGTTGATAGGCTCTGATAAAATGCTGAAATTTAATGGTGCACTGCTCAAACAATGTACAAGTTTAAGGATACGGGCACTTAAGTAATCAGGTTGTTTTACATTTTGTTTTTATGCTTCCTTTAAGATTATATTTTTTAAAAGTATTGAAATAATTCAGCATAGTCATGGTTGTTTCCATGTATATGAAATAAAGCCAGACTATTTACTTACATCTAGTATTTTATCAGTTTCTTACACATTTGGATGTTACGGTTCTTAGCAAATTAAGATATCAAAATCTTGACAGGGTTACAGCCAACAGCTGTTAAGCTGATAAGCTGTGACAAACACTGTTTAAAGCAGATTTTCAGAAAATAGCCTGATGTTTGTCTGTTTTATTTCATGTCTAAATCTGACATATATCCAGTCAGGATGGACTTTGGGAATCACTTCCATCTCTGCAGACAGCGTGGCAGATGCTATAGTTATCCTCTTTAGTCTTATCTACAAACAGCACCACACCTGGCTGACTTTAGCCAGCGCTATCTCCCTTTATACGTGATATACAGCCCCCGCTGTCTGTCACAGATAGACAAAGCCCTGACTAAATCTGACCAGGATGTCGGCGCCGAAGCAAGCGCAACACAAAGTTCAGCTGCAGCGTCTTTTCTGGCGGGAGAATCGATAATAAATCTTACTTTTCATAATGACAAATGCTCAGGGAAGTGGCTAATGCAGAGCAATAACACTGAGGATGTGTTATTGTATTTTCTCTATTGATCCTGCAGATTTATGCACCCCCTTTCTTTGATTTGTTGTCTGTTGCTAAAACAAATGAAAGGCTCCTGGCAGGCTGAGCATGGAAGGCATTCAAGCAAAGTCTCAGTGAAACTTCCTCCAAATTCACTTCACTGTCACTGTCCAGCAGACAGGCAGGTACAGGTGTTTATCCGTGTTCACGCTCTAGCCTCTAATCAACAAGAAAACGCAAGCTCAGCCTCAGTTTGTGAGGCTGTCTGGGTGAGTTTTAAAGTGGTGTCATTAAAAGAACAATCATCCTCTTGAATCCCTACGGTTGAGTCCTCATTTGAGATCTTCCAGTGACTTCCAAAGCTATAAAGTTGTAAAATTTTCCAAGAGTTGCATCAAGACATCACTCAAAGGATTGTGCATCACGATTAATGACCTGGAATCTGTCACTGTTCATCTGCTCCGAGTGTCACAGCCATGTGAGTTGTGTTAGATAATTAGAATTAGCTTTATCGCTTTTTCATGGCTTGAGTCAAATTAACAAGGGAAAATTACATGTGAAGCGTAGCTGCTTTCTGAGCTTGAAAAATTGTGATAATGAAATATTTTGTGGTATATCTGCTGACTTCCTGTCACTAAGTCCAGAAAATGCTGATCAGCTGTATCCTCCCAAGAGTTGCTGCACTATATATCACTGTGAAACTAGTACAGTGGAGTCAGCTCGGGTCACATGGGTCTGTATAAGATGACTCCTGCAGCTTCATCAAGTCACAAATTGAGTGTTTTTTGACAAATAGACCAGCAAATTAGCTGACATTAGCACAATGTCAACTAATTAGCATTTTCATTAGCTTGAAGAAACTAACTAAAAAACAGCGTGGAGAGCTAAGAAACATTTCTTTCAATAGCTTACCACATTCAACATCAACTCACCAACTTGTAAAACGTAAGTAAGAAATAGTTTAAGGTTAATTTTGTTTGCGCGCTTCAGCTGAACTTCATGAACTACTTCCGGTCCGCCGCAGGTCTTACATCAAGTCAGTTGGACCAATGTAAATAAACTAGAGCCCCCTAGTGGAATGGGAGGACTCAATAAAATAGATGTTCTCTAAGAAACACCGGAGATTTTTTCACAGAACAGCTAAATTATTTACTTCTGAAGGTAGATAGTTGTACTGAATTTTATTTATGACTATCAAAGTAAATTAGCCTTTGATTGTTGTTGCAAAGTGACAACATGATACGGACTTCAGTCATTTTTCAAGGCAGTGCACTTAACGTTTTATTTTTCCTTTAGTAGGAGGAGTGATGAGGCGTTTTCATGAAGTAGTTTCAAAATAAAAATTCACAATTATGAACTTCTGCTTTCAGACTATTTTCAAAAAGTCCTGATCCTGATTCGCAACACATTACGCTTATTTCCGACACATCGTCACCAGACCACTAATGGATTTCTGAAAAGCACAGAACGGCTCAACTCAAGGTTAAATAGACTATGGGTTTGGTTTGTGCGAAGGTGGCTGGCTTTGTGTCTGAATGAAACAGCATGTGAGAAGAGGTAGGGGAAAATGAATAACATGGAGGGCTTTTTAGCTGAGAGACTTGTGTTGATGAATAATTGAGCTGTAGCCAGGCAGAGAGCTGTTTCATGTGCCTCTCTGTCTCAGAGTTAAAATTAGAAGCTTCTCTCTATGCAGACAGTCTCTTTGAACTGCTACTGTCTTAGAGAATCACTCCTCTCTCTCTCTCTGAGCCTTGCTCCTGCCTTTTAGTAGATACGGGAACAGGCACAAACATGCTTGACGGACAAGGCAGAAATAAAAAAAATCAAGGTGCTTCTTTGTATTATTTCCCTATAACAGGGGACACATGTAGAACAAAAACATAAAAGCACAGATGTTGTTTGATGTGTCGATTCGTGGTGCTAATTTTAGTTTTAGAGCCCTGTTTTTTTTTCCTGCTGCAGCTGTAATGAAGTTTTGTCTCTCCTCTGTCTACCTGTCATAAGATCCCCCAAGGCTTTCCTGTCTTTGTCCGGCCGCTGAGCACCCACAGCCCATCTCTATCTGTCACTCCTGTCCGGCCCACAGTGACACCACAGAGCCCGGAAAGTAGGACACAGAGACCTCATGGCGCACACTCACACACTTCAAAAATACACAAATTGCGACAGAGGCCCGGCGTGTGCTCCTGCATATTATATCTGATGTTATCTCCGGACAGCCAGCTCTAAATGGGGCATTCACTGGCTCTTCAGGGCTCTTGTTTTCTGTGGGGCAACTTGAGCTGAATTGTTGCTGTTTTAATTAAATGTGCTTATTGCCTGCTCCCTGAGATCCACCCAGCTTCAACATCAAAGTGGTGCTCTGAATAATGATGTTCTCCTTCATGCCTCAGGTGCAGCCAGAATCTCAGAATCCCCCTTCCCACACACACGCACACATGCACACAGTGTTTCACCTCTCTATTTCCCGCTATACCGCTATTTTCTCTGCGCGCTGACATAACAGTATTTTGTCATGTTCATGGTAGAAAGATGGTGTGTCTGCGGCCCCCCTGTAGCTCCATCCCCTGGTTGTTATGACACCTTCCAAGGACGATATCTTTCACCGTGTCCCGGATGGCCATGCTGTGATTTGGGATCATAAAAATGTGTTTTTCTCAGACAAAAATTTTACAGACTTTGTTGCTGGTTCAAAGGATCTTTTTCAAATTTTAAATGCAGGTTAAAGACATGACATTTCAGGTGTTTCCTAGTAGGTTTGTAGGTTTTTGTGACACTCAAAAAACTACATGCCTGTTAAAATTCTTTAAAAATAAATAAAATGATGGTAGATCATTTAATTTGGAATACATCACTTTATTACTATTTCATTAGAGGAAAATAATACTGAAAATAATAACAGTGCAAACCCTTAAACTTTTATCTTAAGGATGGTGAAAAAGATGTCATTATACAAACATATCAGTCAGGATAAGGGTACCAAAAAATATGTTTTCTGCACATTGTAATATTTTTCAAAACTAATGCAGAGACATGGCAGAAACGTTTGAGAGAGGCCGCCATTAGAGCAACGTTAGCCCTGAGAGAGCTGCAGTGTTTAGCACTGGTTATGTCTTCTTTATTATATCTTTGGATTAGAAAAGAGGGTTGAAAAAGGCGCCTTTCTGTATACAGGAAATTTTTAAAAAGTCAAAGGAAGCTTGAAAGAAGTATTAGTTAAAATTTACACAGACTTCCTATTAATAAAAATGTCAGTATTTTTGGTAGAATTGCACATTACAAATGGAAACAGTTGCTTTTTTTTTGGTTGTGTGTAAACCTTTGCACCACTGCTTTGTAATTAAGCCTGTACTGGTTTCTTCAAAGCAAAAAGTAATGAATAAATACAATTTTCGACCATATTCCTTCAGCTTGTGGAAGAAAAGGGTCCCCACAGTATGGTGCTTTGCTTTCCAGCAAAAGTGTTTTCCAGTGAAGGATAAATGTTACATTTTCCTGTCATCTTATCACCATCATTTGTTTGCATAGCAAAGGTTAACATGACTAAAAGTTACAAAACAGATGCATTTATGCCAACATTGAATAACATCCGCTCAGATTACTCCTGAATGCAATTACTTGTTCTGGAGTTTATTCAGGTATATCAAAGTGGAGGAACACAACGGCATGCCACACTTTCCATATTTATTTACATAAACTCTGTAAACTTGTCTTTAACGCCGTGTTTTATTCCAGGAGCTTTAAAGCGCAGAGGTACAGTGCGGTTTATCTTCTCTTGGTCTGAGTTACTTCATCTGGCGCAAATCGAATCAGTGCTGCATAGTTTTGAGATTTTATAAGGAACAAACCCATTTATAGTTGCAGGGAAACAGTCATCTGATAGTGATAAAAGAGTGTTTTCATTGTAGCCACAGTTTCCTGTCTGTTAAAAGTTCATCAGCAGCGGCCGTGGTCAAACGTAGTAAATCAGCTGTATCCCTCGTGACGATAGATCAAAGCTTCTGCCGTCGGAGCCAATTAAAAGTTTCGGTCATGATAAAGCTTCCTGGAACTTGTTCAGGAAGGAGTTATCAGCACACAGTCAGGAGATGACTCTTTCAGTCGTTGTTTTTGCACAATCTGACCTCTGCCTCCGGCTAATTCTTTTCACCGTTTGCTGATTCAGTGTTGCACATCAGGCTTACATAAACAAAGATGAGAATGAGGTAAGAGCAGAGAAGTCTCATGAAAAGCAGAGCTTATGAAACTCTGCTTTGCAACTATTGTTCTCCAGACACTGCATGAGTTGTGGCAAATCACATTGTAATGGGGTCAAATGGTAAAAATCTAGAAAACAGCGCCGGGTTATGCAATTCTTCATCTCTGCTCCACTGCACTTTTATTCAGAGAGGGTTATGGGCGTCCTCCGGTCAGGCGGCTACTCATCCCAGGACATAAGTCAGTTCACATGAAGTTTCAAATCCCAGAGCCTACCTTGATACGCGGCTTTTCAAAGTCACATCATTCTTCGTTTGACACGACACAGCTTGAATTTGGAGCTTGAATGTGTCAGGAGCAGGAAAAGTCATCAGTGCACCTCATTTTAAATCATATTCATGCTTTTTCAGAAAGAAAGGAAGTGCTCCGTTTAGTGCATTTCAACTTATGGTAAAAGTACAATAATTATGCGTGTATCAATTCAAACATGAGGCAAAAAGCTGCTTAATGAGGACATAATTACACCATAAATAATAGCCTAATGACACAAATTATTCAATAACATCAAAAGCAGGTGAATTTTTATGTACTGGGATAATAAAAGGTTCAGAAATCATTTAAATCTGATCTCAACACCACAAAAACACAGATTCTGCTCTGTTTTTCTCTTTATTTATTCTGCAAAAATGGAGCCAAAATGGAAAATCTTCGTGTGAAAATGTAAGCACACCCCATGCATGAATCAGCAACTTGTGCAGTCACCTTTAGCAGGGATGAGTGGAAACAGTCGTTTTAACTGGAAACTTATCAGTCTCTCACATTAGTGCAGAGGGACTTTGGTCCACTGTCTGCTACAGCATCGATTCAGCTTGTTGCTGTTTGACCTCATTCTTTTCTGTGTAGCGCTTTCAAAGTCCCACTTCAGCATCATAATCAGGCCTATAATCTCAAAGTCCATTACAGTAATTAAAGTAAAATATTGCTTAAATTAAATAAGATAAAATAATCAAGATCCCCTGTTCAACTAAAATTAAAAGCGGGTGAAATTCAAAGTGGCTGACACCTTTGCTTTTGAGCCTGGTTCTGGGAAAATTCAATCACTACTGGTTTCTGGGTCACAGATGAAGGTTTCCAAAGGTTTCTGAGGTTGCTTCACATGCAATAGGACATTAGGCATTTCCCAGCTGCAGCTTCACTGCAACAAAGGCGCAGGAGAATCTCCATCTTCTCATCTATCTTCTTTGAAGGAAGTAATCATGTTTCCCAAAATACTTTTGCTAATCCTTGCAGGGAGATGTGGCAGTTTCATACCGAGCGTGCGATGTTGCCAGCATCTTTCCTCAGCTTCCACCATAAATGTGATGTAAATTAAAACTGACTCGCATGGTAACAAGGTCACCAAAACAACATGTTTTTCTGTGTAAATCACATTAGCGAGCATTGCCAAAGGGGGAGAAGATAGATAATTTTTCCACTTTTCATCTCCCACCTCTTCTTTTGTTACAACAGGCTTAGCGAGGTAATTCCACTTTGATCCCTGCGTGTTTGAATTTTTAATCTCAGGTAAAGACGGAGAGAGGCGCAGCCAAATAACCATCTGCCCCCCACCTACAAGCGTCATTGTTTGTTGTTTGAATAAAGGCTCGTCACCTGCTTCGGAGACTAAGATTAATTACTGCGGTTGAGGAGATCTGGAGCTTTGCTCGGTTGAGTATTGATGGGGTTGCTTTGGACCGTTTGGCCTGTGAAGCCTTCAGGGACTGGAGCATTCAGAGCAGCCTAAGGCCAAAGCCTGACGCATTTATCATGAGCATTACATCACTTACACCATCAAAGATCCGTCGCATTAGGTGTTCACGGTTTCTGGTGAGAATGAATCATTGCAGCTTTCAAGGCTGCACTGATTTCCAGACTCAACTGTGGGTCATGTATGTGTTTCCTTGCTGTTTGTCTCTCAGGCTCTGCCTTAAAGCATGCAGATGCTCTGGAAGCACAACACTTATGGCGCAGATTTGTGGGGCTCCAGTAGCTTGGCTCTGGGAAAACCAGCCCAGTGAACAGTAACCTCGGTTTTTCTTGCACAAAAATCTGCGTAGCTCACGTGGGTGTGACAACAACAACAACAACAACAATCTAAATCTGCGCCTTAATTGCTGCACACCTTCTGCTGAGAGCCATTCCTGAGTTGTCGCCCCTGGGGTCGCAGAGAGGATGAAGCATGATGATGACATCACAGTTCACAGTACAAGTGCCGGATTGTTAAAATGAAAACAAAGCATGCTTGTTTCCAGGCCTATTTTTTTTTTTCTCCCTGTGGTTAAGATTCGTCCTTTGAGCTGGAAATCTGACCTTTGTTTCTCTGCTAACAGACTGTCTCTGTCAGTCTGTCGACCACCGGGGGCGGGGGAGACGGTCAGCGGACCTTTGGTGTGCAGCACTGATCACATGAGCGGCTAAAATAACAAAGTGGTCTGATTTGGCTCTTTGTTTACACACAGTCATGCGATTCGGATCTCCTAAACTAAGCCATTTTTTAAAATGCATTAAAATAAGGATTAATATTGTGAGGATAAATGCGGCATCGCACGCTTTGTCATCTGACTCGACAAACTTGTTATTCACAATCTAATGTGGATCCAGACAAAACGATGAGAAAGGAAAATAATGTGAGTTTAATGGTGATGCCATTTGACGTGTGTTTCTCAGAATCATAAAAAAGGTTTTCTGAAACATGAAGAATATACCTTTTATTATTTGAAGTGTGTCAGAGCTTTATTTTGAAAGATAAACAGAATCACTGTATTCATATCAGGTTGACATCTATGTAGACTATTTGCAATAATCTGATATTTTTATTTTTTTTAAAAAACTGTGTGACGTTTTTGTTTTAAATCTGAAAATGTCTTTTTAAATAGTCTAAAGTATAAAAATGTTATACTTCTATTTTGAAAAGCATAGCTTTGAACATAATAGAATTATTAAATCATTTTCATCACTGTTTTCTGTTCCCATTAACCATGTTAAAGCTTAATGGGAAAACCTTTAATATGGTTTTCTCATATTAAAGGTTTTCCCAAAACCTATAAAATCCTGAGGCTTTTATTTTGAAGCCTGTCTTTAAAAGTTATAATCCAACTAGTATCCTGAAGAGTATTTTTCTTCCTCGGTGTTCAAGCTAATTAGTAATTTAGATCCTTCTTTATATTTACAATTATTTTTAAGAACAAAAGGATTCTTATTATGAAGAGCATGAATAAACTTTACTTTGAAAGCTTAACATATTCCATATCCTTCATTGGGTTCGCTCCACCGCAATCTGAAAGCTGCTTGTACACTTATCTGCTCTTTAAAATATTGAGGTTTTTCTTTTGAGGGTCTTCATGCTTTATTATTTTGACAGATCAACATTTACACCTGTAATGGATTCAAAGTGTTTAATTAGAAATGCAAAACCTACTTTTCAAAGAATCGCCTGAAAGTATGCATAACTTTATTTTGAAAAGTCTATAAAACCACTTTAAATATTGGAATTATTTTTATTATTTATTTACGTCATTTTAAAAGATGTGTCTTATTTTGAAGAGCATCCATACGCTCTATTGTAGAAGTCCCATTTCAGGAGATGCAGGCTCCGTGGTTGTCATAGTGATTTTTACCTTTTGTGGACAGCAGGTGTATCAGTGAGAATTTACCGTCTCTTTTCCTCTCACTTAGACGAGTAAAATAAAACAAGATGCAGAAGTAGAGCAGCCAACTACACACAGCTCTCTGTCCACTGCTAAATTTCTAGTCTGCCTATAACGGTGTATTAATGCATTGTTAAAAACACAAATCATTACCCATTTATTTAATCATCTAAAATCTTTTTAACTTTCCAGAGAATATACAATTTAATAAATTGAGGTCAAATTTCTGTGCAAGTCAAACAGGAAGTGCTTTTATTTTTGCGTTCCTTTTGCCAAAGGAAGTATAACCAATTTTTATACTTCCTCTGTGGAAAACTTTACATTTTTCACAATTGCTACAAAACTGCTTTCTGTATTCAGTCAGATTATCTAAAAATGTATTCAATCTAATAAATAAGAACCAAAAAAAGAAGAAATATTTTTCTTTATAATTTAAAATTTTTCCATTTATAATTTATAATTTTTCCGTTAAAAATCTTTAATGTTTGTAATAAAAACATGTAAGATTTCTCTAAAAATGATTTAACTTATCTCTAGCACAGGATATAAAAAAACAAGATTGAAAGCATAACATTAAACCGATCATTTAAATGCCTTGTGAACCACCTGTTAGCCTTTCCTGTTAGCCTTTCAGGAGTCATTTGTACTTGAGCGAATAGAACAATAGAGTATTGGGAATCCTGAACAGCGTTTATTACCAGCAACCAAATAAATCAAGCAGTTTCCAACGTATTTGCAGAAGGGGATGTGTAATTAAGAAAATGACTCGGCACATTTCTCTAATACACCTTGCTAAACAGGCGGCTGTAACATTACGGCCACCAGTGAGCTGAATGGGAATGAAAATGTTGCATCTGTTCTGAAATCCATGGTATTTGCAGCCAGCAGAGAGTTAATGGTAATGTGATTGCTGACATGACCATTACAAGCACAGAACAGCTGCTGATATGCAGCAGGGCTGCTGACACATGCACAGTGCTGAAAGTCACTACTATACTGTGAGGTAATGAGTCAATTTCCTCTTTTTTTCTTTGTTTTTCCATCATATTTTTATACCGCAGGAACAAGTCAGTGGAAGAATGGAAGTAGAGGTCACTATTTGGTTAAAGAAGAAAGCAGGAAGAAAAATGTCTTCATGTTTATCTTCACGGAGAGCAGAAGAACAGAAAAACAGTAAAACATGGCTTTGCTTTGGTCAAAGAGTTTTGTTGAAGCACAATTTCAAAACATGAAATTGGAACAATTTATCCCTTTCCATTCTTATCAGCTTCTATTAGAGTAAAATCAGATCACATTATTGTTGTTTATTTATTTCAAATGAGTCACATAATATGACAGAGTTAGCCATCAAGGCTAATAGCTCCATGTTCCTGAAAGACATCCATAAACATTAGTTTAAGTATACACAATGATGAATAATTTATGTTAAAGTCAGTGAACTTCTGGATATTCACAGGATTTTTCTGTGGAACATAACTAAAAATTATTTAAGAAAAATCCTCCTGATCACTGATTTATCTACAATATCCGAAAGAAAATCCAGCTTCAGAGGCTTTAATTCGCAGATGCAATGCTATTGGCTGGCATTGGCATAGCAGCCAATCCAGGAGCACCATTCATTGTCTTTGGCACTGATTGGCTGTATCTCAGGTTAGTTTCTGTGATAGACAATATTCAGTGTGTGTATTAACACATACTAAGGTACATTTGGCGTTTGAACTATTAAAATAAATAGTTATACACGTTTTTAGAAAGGAACTCAAGGATTTATAGATTCTAGCTGTTAGTAGTAGAGATTTTCTGTATTCTACATATGCATTAGTGTTATTTTTCACATGTATACTATAAGTAAGAAGAATAAGTAAGAATTATGTTGTGATTTTTCAGATATTTTTTGTATAACTTACATAAAACATCCAGTAGTTACAATAAAGCATCTAACTGACTCAGAAAACAGCATCAGATTTACTTTTTTGTTTTAATGGATAACAACAACTAATTTGATAATTAACATAGCAAAACCACCTTAAAAAGCTTAAAAACATAACTGGACTGGATTTAAGTTTCCTTCTGTTACCGTGCCAACACAAATGGAGCTATCATGGATTTCTGAAGCCTGCATGGCTGCAGAAAACATCAACTTTAAAGTTCAAACCCTATCTATTGATGAAGACAATGTGCTAAACGTACAAAAGATACGAGCCGGCTGGATTTGGTTTCAGTATCATGAATGAGCTTTGAAACTCGAGATAAAGTGAAGGGTGGATCGTTGAGCAGCACTTTAAGGATGACAGGCCGTCAGCAGCCCCCCTCTGCAGCCAAAAATACTGCCAACCATCAGAGACCGTCTCATCTTAGCGCTCGTGTCTGTGCCCGTCGCTCAGCGTGGTCCTGTCAGCAACTCCTCCCTCGTCCTTCAGGATTCCCAACGCACCATGTGGCAACGAGTGTCGCGTTGCATTTTGGGAGAAGCTCTCTGTTAAGATCCCCTGTGGGCAAACATGCACCCTCCTCATCCTCCCTCCTCCCTCCCCGCGCCCTCATCCCACCCTCACAAAACAATCTCGCCCAGTCTCCTCCAAAAAAAAAAAAATTCCTCGGCCCTCCCTGAGGGCATCACGCAACCTAAAATAACAGGACACATCAGCACTTTCATCTGCATCCCCGAGCAAGCTCAGACACTGCAGCAGCAGCTGTTGGACCTCTCACAGGCGCAGATAGACTTCTGAAAAGTACTGAGGCGCTATAGTTGGCACAACCCCTTCCCCCTTCAGTGAGACGAGCAGAGACGGAGCCAAACTTGGATAAGAGTGCCAGCTATAGGTGTGGCTGACTGACAGAGCTGTCCTTTAGCTGTCCTTCAGCACAAAACGCCCCGCCTGAATGGAAAAAGGAAGAGTGTAAAGTCAAATTTGTTGTATTTTTAAAATATTAGCCAAATATGAAAGATATTTTATCAATTTTTTGGAAATAATGTGTGTAAAGAGAAGAAAAGTTGAGCTGTGCACATTGTACAATGTCGTTAAAAACCACAAATTTCAGTGTTTTCACAGCTGATAGTCCAGCAGACTTGGCTCAGTTGAGAACCAAGATTGCAACATTTGTTCCATTTTTAACAGTGAACTGTGTCAAATGAGCCAAATACTTTAAAAAACCTGGTCACCCTCCTCGCCTGTGATGGCACTGCACCAAGAACCTCTGACACAAAAACCTCTGAAGAAGTCATGAGGGCAACTTCCTTCTTCACAAAATGTTAACAAAAATGGAGCAGCGTCAGATTTTTGCAGTTGTAGTCTTCAAGTCATTTCTCCCACTAATACAAAACACTCATGTTTGTTTTGGTTGTATTTACCCAGAATGCCCTGTGCTATAGTCCACTTCCTGCTTCTGTGGTCTGCTTGCATCCACGTATGCTTTCAAACCAAACCAGAGTCCCCAGACGGACCAGAGTTTGCTTTTTTGGTCAATTGCATATTCACACCTCCCCAAACAAACCGGACTTTCCAAGAAAATAAACTGGACTTTGATTAAAGCGAACATGGCTTTTGTGCATGTGCCCTTAAGAGATTAAAAATCACTTTTTTGCTGTAGTTATGGCTGCAAGACATTTGGAAAACGTCTCTACTAGCTTTACACATCAAGAGCCTGAAACGTTTCCCCCTTTCCTCTTCAAAAGAGCTCAAGCTCAGTTATTTTAGGCAGTGAGCATTGAAGTCTTGCCAGCCAGTTTTACTCCATCACATTACAAAACAACGAAATGCTCTGATCTAAATCGTTACCTTGTATCACAGTACATTTATGGTCACTGTCCTGTTTCACTGTTGTAAGGGTTTGCTTAGGGGGGTAATAAATGTTAGCCTTGCACCATGTCTCAACATGATTGTGAAAGCAATATATAGTTTCACATGCAATAGCAATAAAATACTTGAACATTTTTTGGTCGTAGCGCGATGCTGGAGGTTCAACTTGAAGGAATGCCTTTGAAAAAGAGTACAAAGCAGACTGTTCAAATAAAACAAGCTAAAAAGTGCAACAAAACAAGAGAGATAATTATGTTTACAGTTTATTTTTGTCCGATAAGGAGTGTCCAGTTGCGGACTGATAAAATAGCCTTTCATCCACTGTAGCAGCACAAGGCTGGCTGGTTGTTGCTGTGATACATTATGGCTCAGTTCAGTAGAAAACGTCATTTGTGCTGCAAGCTGTGGAGTCACAGTGCAGCCTGATGTACCAGAGGTCATTCTTTCACAACGCCTGACGGAGGAGCTCAGGCCTGCCCGTAATAACTCACAGCCATTTGCCACAGGAAGCCGTTTCCAGCTCAATAATGTGCACAAAGAGCAAATTTACAACAAAGAGGACATATTAAATCCAAACAGAATTACATCTCTCAAAGACTATATACGCTTTTAAAAGATTAGCTTGATTTATGTGCAGCAATTTGTTGTAATGGTGGTGCCGAGCCTTCTCGTGTTGCAGCCCATTAGTTTTCGCAAAATCTTCTGAGAACTAATGGAGATGTTTCATGAACGTCGTCCAGTTCGGATCATGAGTGTCCGCGCTCGTGGGTTGCAAGTCAGTTTTTGGTTTCTTGGTGAAGATCTGGAGAGCCCTACACTTCCAACCGAGTGCTTTCAAATGGGAAACTCAGGGGCGAGAGGGTTCACAGCGGCTTTCTCTGGACTGCGTTGGTGTGTGTGCTCTGCCTGTTTCCCTGGCAACGGCCATATTGACATGCTGCAGTGCCGCCGCCACCGCTGCTGCTTCTGCTGGAGGAACCTGGCAGGCGGCCAGGAAGATCTCCGCCTGCACACAATCTCACATTCTGTCGTTTGCCAGCTCTATCACCCCAGCTTCGTACAATTCCCATCTCGCTTTTTTGTTGTTGTTGTTGTTGTTACTGCTCTCCAGGCCGGCTGAATGGTAAAGCTAAAGAGTAAGTGTGGATGTTGCACGGAGTGGGGGTAGATTTGTTGGGAAAGGGGAGAGAAAGAGAGAGAGAGAGGGGGTGAAACACGGAGGAGGGAGGGGTAAAGTCTGTGCCATGCGGCTTGCATGTTGAGATGAATAGAGGGAAAGGCGAGCCTCGTGTTACGTTACAGGAACATAGTATTGGCTTAGGGGGTTGGGCTCTGCACCAACAGATGGATAAACCCGGGAGAAGAATGCATGCCAAGCGCCAAATGTATCAGAGGCTTGCTGGGGCATGAAAATGTCAGGTGTCAGCGACGAGCCACGCGGTCGCTGCTATTTATACAATCCACCATGTGCTGAATGTACACATAAGGCCTTGCGATGGAGGATGATGGGGGCGTACGGGGGTGTATTGCCAGGCAGAGGAGGAAGAGGAGGAGCAGACGAGGATAAACGACCGGCTGACTCACCCCTTTATCGGTCATGGATACCGACAGCCTAAGAGCAGCCTGCATGGCACTGTGTGTTCACATGGGCTGGGCAGGGAAATGTCAACACCATCTTTGTGGCTAACAGCCTCATGGATGGATAAGGGCCTGCATTATCGCATGTGTAGAGCGGATCTCTCACACGCCGTTCTTTGCCGGTTAGAATGGGGCAAGTGTTGACTGGTCATGGTAAAAAAAATAAAATAAAAACATCACAACACACACCAGCTGGGACATGCCCTCTCAGACGCCAGGTTCGTTTTTGCATATGCCGTCTTCGGCCGATTCGGTGACGCATTCAGAGCAATGAAACGGGAACATATTTTGTTATATGTCTACCAGAAACAAGAGTCAAGATTCCTGTAATTTCTCTTTCTGCATTTCAGGGATTCCTTCGGTCTGCGTCATCGTCATCCTATCACTTGTCTTTGTCTTCTTAATTTTTTCCACCTGTATTGACATCCGGTTGTTGATCACATGACTTGTGATGCAAAAAATGTCTTTCCATCGCAGTTTTGCAAAAACTTACCGTGTTTCCATTAAGCACATTTATTTTTGTAATTCCAATTTGTGGAGTTATAAGATCAATGGAAACGCAGCCAGTGACTCAGCTAGTGAATAGATACCAACTGAGTTGCCGTTGGGCATAGAAACATCACACAGTGCTTACATACTGTCCAGAAGATTCCTTTGCCGTATTTTTGATTGGGCCTGCATGATAAGCAGAAGAAGATTTTCCCTGAGTCTGAATACCTTTGGCTAAAAGTGAAGAGAGGAATTTAAATATAAATAACAACAAGTGCAGAATTATAAAAAATTTTCCTGCAACATTTGAACTAGATTTTGAAAAAGAATGCCACTAAAAATACAATATGTTTTTGAATTGTTTCTTATGTTGTTGTTGTTTTTCATTTATCATTCTACCGAAAAAATAAAACGCATCCTCTTTTATGTTTATCTTTTTTTTAAATCTTGAAAGTAGAAATGAAAAGATGGTTCTTTAAAAATGACACAAATTTCTGAAAGTAATATTTTTCTTAATGTCAAATGTTATTTTTTAAATGTCAAGTGAAATTTTCATCTTTAAATGATTTTACTTGGCTATCTTGGAGGTAAACTAGTTCTTCGTTACATGTACATGCTGCAGACAAACACAAAATAACACTTAGCCGATAAAGTAAAAGGATAAAAGTTTTTGAATTCTTTCACAAACGTTTTGACATATGGCAGCAGTGTTTGCATAAATGATGACTTTGCCTATCCCTGACTAATGAAAACGCTAAAAAATACACTGCACATTTTGCAGATAACTCACCTTTGACATGGAAAAAACAGAAGACTTGTTCAAAATGCCACACACAAAGACATTTTTTAACTGATGCCCCTTTATAATGCTGCCCTGGGTGACTGCCAACATGGAGCATTTAGAAAACCACCACTGTTGGCTCAGTCAGATGTCTTGCAATATTTGACTGGTTCCAATGCATCAATATTCCTCGATCTAAACCACCAAGTTGTAGCTCTGGCTGCAGATTTTGGTGCCTTTTCCTTTAGAAATTATTTGGAAAATGCTCTAAACATTTAGCCACTTTCAAACTTCAACCTCTCACTATTTTCTTTTTCATCATCCAAATTGGATTAAACGACTACACAACTTTATAAATGACCTGGTTCTGATTAAATGACTTCTGAAGGCAATTTGTTGCCCAGCATTTTATGAGAATATCAGCAGAAATGTGGCTTTTAACATTCTAAATAAAAATCTAAAACCATACTTCCCTTTTCTTCTACTTGACAATTATGCACTTGGTGCTGACTGAGAGCAATCTGGCGGGTTTCTGCTCTCAAATTAGTGACTGGCTGGTGAACAAGTAACCCCCATCAAAACATATCAGCTGGCATTTTGTTGCACGGCCTTTTGCAAAGCCCTCAGGGTCAACTATGCCCTTGTCCAGACAAAGCCTCCCAAAGCCGGGATTTCATTTCCACATTGTGGCCCAGTGTCCCCTTCATTGTTGATTTTTCCACTGTGTGCAAGGCTGGGTCATTTGTACCAGTCTGCTAGACCCACGTCAAAAAGCAAAAAGCAGCCACTGTTTGAAGCCGGGGCCATTCTTGTTATTCATGTCATGCCTGGTGGTTTACTGGGGCAGGGAGCAGAATTTTCCAGAAGCAGCTGTGTGCTAGTGAGGCTGATGGTGCGCAAGCCCAAAAGACTTTCTGTCTCTCTCTCTCTCCCCAGCCTGTCCCCCCCCCCCCCCTCTTCTTCTCTTCCCCCTCCATCGGCATGCTTGGCTCTGTGCCCAGACTTACTCAAACTCACACTCAACCAGAAATATCCGCTCTCCCCCCCCCTCCTCCTCTGCTCTTGCTCCCAGCCCTGAACATTTTCCTCTGGCTCAACGGAGAAGCTTCCATCACTCCGGATGACATCGGATCATTTTTCTCCCCCTGCACATTCCAGCCAAAGAGGAGGACGAGGGAGGGGAGCAGCTGCTGTTTTCTTCTCTGTGATTATATCATTACAGAGCAGCAGACATGTATACAGTATATCAAGTGCAACCTGTCATTACCATACTTTATGTCATGATGGCTAAATGCAAGTGTGCCCCTGCTTGATCCAAATAACCCGGATTGTGTTGGTGCCAGGACCAAGGAAATTAAAATCAGGAATTCCAGCCTCCAAGCACCTCAGATTTCAATCCATCAACCTTGAGCTATAAAAGCCGCTCTCTTATTTAGCGTACCATTATCCCCTTCCGACACCTGTCGGGACTCGCTCTGCCCGAGTTATCAGATACTCCGAAGGCTCTGCCGGCAAGTCTAAATAAACCGGTGAGAGCGACGCAGTTGTGTAACACCCTGGAAGTCGCCGGCTCCAATAATAGAGCGCACCTGTCAAACAGAGGCCCTGCTTGTTCTCTCCCCTCTGCTGACCCGACCGCCTCTCGCTCCTCAACTCCAGCTCTAATGCGCCGTAGCTGGCAGACAGTGGCGCAAAACGTCGCGGTGCCCTATATGGAGGGGGCGCCAAAAGATGGCGGAAAAAGAATTTATAGTCAGCATTTTTGGAGGTTTACTAGTAGCAGATGTTGCATGTGTAAATTATGTGATCAGCCCGGACCCTGTCACTTAACTACACTTCATTTAAAGTTGATAATGAGTCAGAAAGTACGTAGTTGCGCCACAGCCGGGGGTCGATCCTGAGAATATAACAACATATAAACAAAGAGAAACAGAAAGAGATGGTGGAATGAGAGTTGGAGGTGAAAACAGAAGAATCTAGCTTTTTCTTTCTTTTTTTTTTTTTTTTTTTTTGGTCTTCTTTCTTTTGACTGGCACGCCAGGCTGAACAAAGGCGATAAAAGCTTTATTCTGCCTCAGAGTGGAGATTGAGCAGCGGCTGCCACTAAGCTTTGATTGACAACAACATTAGCACTGAGAGGAGACATAGCTACCCACTTGCAGTTATGTAAGGGACAGAGAAGGGGGAATAAAACTACAGTAAGTTTGTTTGGCTTTATTTGTGCATGTTGTACACACAAGGTATTCCCAAAGCAAAAAAAAAAATACTTGAATTTGTTCCTCTTAAGTGAGATCCCTAGAGAAGAGGCGAGGGTTGCTGAAGGTCCAAGGTTTTATGTTACTACATTCCTACAAACTGAAGATGTCAGAGTGAAAACAGGAGTGACGTAAGTTTTTTAAGCTACAGGATGTAACTTTTTAAATATTTTCCCACATATTTGTTAAAATTGTCACTATGTGTTATGATAGGATAGTATGACACAGATAATCTTTGGAACAAACTAGCTCCTCTGCCTTCTCCCAGTGCTCCAACTGCAGTCAGAAGCAACCAATCAGAGCCAGGAGGAGGGTCTTGGCGCTGTCATTCATGCTTGTGTACATGCTGTTCACAGCTCCTTAAAAGGACAGGCAAAAATGGGCCTGATTGACTAAATTTACTCCAAATGTATAAACTGCATTAATCGATTTACCAATAGTAGTTTCTACTATTAAGTGTTTTTTTGTTTGTTTTGTATTTTCAAAAAAGGTCAGAAAAGATGCCAGATATACCCAGATTTTGTCCGGCACAGTTATGGACTCCTGCCCCTTCCCCACCTGATGCTGCATGCTGCGTTACGCTTCAGCTTTTCATTACACAGTTTGAGATTCTTAAAAGTAAAGACCAGAAAAGAGTCAGTCAAATTGTCCCCAGCTGGAACATGAAGTAACACAGAGCTCCCCCCCACCCCCACCTGTTGCTGCCACAAGTTGCTTCTACCGAGTGAAAACCAGGTGCAACACTCTTTCCTCCCTTACCAGACAGACGAATTAGGCTGTTGGGAAATATTTCTGTTTGTGGAAACCAAATGTGGAAAGCAAAAATATTGCCACTAATTAAAAATACTCAATATAATAGACATTTGTTTTATTTTTCATCAAGGTATGCCTAGGTTTTAAACACTTATTAACGCAAAAACTCTAAAATGCTCCTTCAGACCATGCCGGTGTTTTAATGAGGCGGTATTTGATGTTTTGCAAATCAATAAACCCTAAAAATCTGGATGGCAGCTGGTGATCCTTTGGAATGGCGTCCAGTCATGTAAAGAAATGCAAAAAATCCACATATCTACTGAAACGCCCCAGTAGTGAAATCATTTATTAGCCCACACTGATGCAGAGCAGCTAGCTTCAATTCAGATATCCAGCTAAAAGCATTTTTCCTGCATCCTGTCCCTGTAAACAGTCATACTTCGGCTTTATCTTGGTTTCTGTCCAAGTGTGTTTGAAATGCTCTGCTTAATCTCGTTATTGTGTACACAGGCACACTCCGCCTCTAAGCTATTATTCAGCTGCACAGATGGCCCTCGCAGGACATCTCATCTCCTCCAATCCAGACTCTCAGCTGACTAAACAATCATCTCAGAGGGGCGCGGGGACAGGCGGCCGTGCTTTTTCCCAACATGACACATTTAAAAAAAAATAAGCAAGAAAGCTGACAGCGGACTGTACACGTCTGAGCCAAGCATTCAGTGAGGATGAATTTAACCAGTGTTTTTCAATGGCTCTGACTCCGTCTTCAGGAATATGCCCTGCTGGCGGGATTAAATCTGTGCTGGCTGCTTGCAAGCTCACTTATAGCACATCTCGCTCTGACAGCTCCGTCTAACTTTAGCTGGAAGTGGTAACATAACTCCTACTACACTGACTGGCATGCACCGGCAGAGGCCATTAGTTAAAGTGAATATGTGCATCACATTTTCCTGCGTTGCACTCGCTGCTGCTTTCTATTTTGTATTTGGCTCAGTCGCAGCATGCCATCTTATCAGCTGATCTTGAGCCAGAAGCAAGGAGTAGTTGCTCAGCAGAAAGAAAAAAAAAAAAGAAAAAAGAAGTGTCGATTTTGCTGGGTTTGGCTATAACACGATAAAAACAGGGTCCGAATGCTTTTGGATCAGTCCCATGCTCGCTGCCTCCTTCCCTCGCTCATTTGTCATCCTCTTTCCTTTCATCTTTTTTTGTCCTACGCCTCCTCTACCTCCTCTATATTCTGTCGCTCTCTTCTTCCTCCACGCTCTCTCTCTTTCTCTCTCTCTCTCTCTCTCTCTCTCCCTGCTCCACTTATAAGGTTTGGCAGCACTCCAAGATCTGAGAAAAACATCGGAGGCACAGGCTCGTTCTGATGTCTGGAAAGAGGGGGAGACTCAGTCCTGATTTCCATTTCACAGACTAGATTCACAGCAGAAAGACGGGAATACAGGCTGAGTGTAACAAGCAGTCAAAGAGAAAGAGGAAGGGGAGGCAAGATGAGACAGACACACAAGTTAGATCATAAGGAATACAAATGAAATATTAGGATCTCAAAATGGCACATTGGTGTATAAAAAAGGCACACAGAAAGAACTGAAAAGGTGAGAGGAAGGGGTGAGGGGGGGAATCCCAAAAATGGTAAACAAGGCGCTTAGAGGCAACTATTTTGTTTATATTTACTTCTGTTAAATGGAAAACAGCTAAACAGCAGAGAAAACACAAGAGTTTGAGAGTTAAAACACATTTGGCACTCAGCACTGTAATCATCCCAACTCTGCAGGCCTTCGTGGTAAACATCCAGGCGAACGTAAACCCCCCTCACCTCGTCTCCCTTCCTTTACGGACTGAGCCAAGAATCTGAGGGGAAATTTTACACATCCTGCGGATTTAGCCCTGCTCCTCCTAATTGCCGGTTGGAGCTCCATCTCGCCGAAGAGAGAAGCCGTCATTACCAGCCTCGCAGGAGCCCTCAGCTTCAGACTCCGGCTTTGATTGATGGAAAAAAGTAGAGGGAGGGAAGAAAAAGAAAAAGGGGGGGGCGAGGGGGGTAGCGGCAGATCTGAGTGGTGCCCTCGATACAAACATTAGCTGTGACCTTGCACCCCTCCCTCTTGTCTCCCCCGCCGGTCTAAAATTAACAGAGCGGGATCGGTTAAACTGGGAGAAACGTGGAGCAGATACTCCTTTTTGGCGCGTCCGCCTATCTGCTCGCTTTCAGGGGGGGGGGGGATTACTGCAGCACGAGCAGGCCTTTTGATTTACCGGGCTAAACATAGATTCATTAGTGGAACAGCTGGCTGCACCGAGCGCTTCATGTTCCCCTCCATCCACACACCACGGTCCACGTTGAAACGTAACATAAGGATTAAAATTTATCGTACTTTTTCTGCCAGTGCGCTGTCAGAATTACTGCTACGGTTGGCAGCTTTTTAACAAAGGGGATAAACACGATTGGTGTTTGCAGACACGGGATGATGAAGCTGCAGGGGGAAAAAACTGAGGCAACAACTGTACCTTGAGCTTTCCAAACAGCAATTATGACCTCTGAGATGTGACAACATCTTTGTGTAACGCCGCACGACGGCCGACAAGCCGAGTCAACTATTACTAGGAGAGGCTCTGTCTGCTTCAGCTATCGGCTATTGCCTTTCACTTAGCTTGATTAACAGGATTATGTCAGGAGAATCAATCCGTCCGTGAGGGATTGTTTTTATTTTTATGACCATCGATTGGTGGGGTTTGTGTTGCAGCAGCCGGATCAAGAACGTCTGGGGTTTGAGGGGGTCTCAGATGGAGAGACACGTTCTTCTGCTTCGCCTTGTTGTTCAGATAAAGAGAGAAAATTGAAATGTTTCCTGTTGCAAATTTTTAAGTGCTTTCATCAGGAGACCTGAGAAATTACCAGAAATTACACTAAGAAACATCATGAATAGGGTTATCAAAGTAGACTGAGATTTTAAAGGGTTACTAAACTGACACAGTTTTCTATTGTATTGGTCCTACAGTTTAAAGTCCTTCTAATAAAATGCAGGGGGAAATGGATTTCCAGGCAAAACACGAGACAAAGGCAATGTAAATCACGCTGCGGGCCGCTCAAAATAGCCATTTGCTGCTTACCGGGATCAAGCTATCCCAAGGTTTTAAACAGTTGCTGTGACAAAACCTCTAAAATGTTTCATCATTGTAGAAATCCTTTTAACCAGATGAAAATACGAGATGAAAGGCAGTATAAATCACAGAGAGAGCCGCTCGCAAATAAGTATACAGGTTACCAGTATCACGATGTACCAAGGTTTTAAGCATTAAGGAACTTAAAATCCTGTTTTTGTTTTTGTGTCCAGTCACTTTGGAATAAGAAAAGTGGATGCAAAACCCACTGAGGGCTTCTCATGAATAGGCATTGGTTGTTTACCGCCTCAAAGCTTCTTAATTGTTCCATCTTCCTGTTTCTGTGGCCTAAAAATCATTCATTTAATGAGACGCTCTGGAACGGACTGGGAGGAATGGTGATCATCACCAAAGTGTTTCCAAGATATTCAACAGTCCCTGCTTTAGTATTCAGATACATCCTCAATGGTTTCAAATCCTTTCAGTCAGATCCCAGAGTTTTCTCCGTTTGTAAGTCTGATATAATAATCTGTGTCGATAGAAACACTTTGGAAATGTTTGGCAATGACCAAATGATCATTGTATGGAAATTAAAGGAGCATCAGCCATTAAAGCATTGAATTTACTACATTTAGTTAAGATTTTTTTCCACTATTAAGTCCATTTATCAAATAATTATTTAAGATCATAAGGTGCATATGTGTTTTATATAGAGCAGCTGGACAATTTTGTTTTAAATGTTTGCATAGATACCCTGATATCGTATTCTTACCCATAGTTTACAGTGAATGACAACCCGGGTCTACTCACAAATGCAACACAAACAAGCACTTTTGATATTTTTGTGGTAAGCTGTTGTGTGGAAATGCAATAAAGTTTAACTGCACTGTTGTGACGGCAGCAGCTGACGTCTACATGCAGCTTTATCCCTGCATAGAAACAAAACGCTGCACCCGGTAAGAAGGTTTTAGTGTAGGAGCGCATAAAAGGTTTGCTACTTTCAACAGCAGCTTAAACATAGAAAAGAAACAAAACAACGTGAACCATTAACCACAAACGTGTCCTTGTACAGTCACAGATACAAGGGGAATGATTTACTTCATATTCTTTGTTAAATCAACATTAAAGCTGGACTTAATGCAGCTGGTTCCCTCAAACACTGGATGTTTACTGAAATCTCTCCTGAATGCTCCTTCCTGGATATGCATTGACGGGCCGTGCCGGAGCATCTGTTGTGCACTGGTAGCTATGCAACCCGGGAGCTTTGTGTTATGACACCCCTCCTTCCAGGGACACGTTATTACTGAATTAGATACAGCACAGGCTATTTTAATCACCGCTGTGCAAACAGGTATTCGCCCTGCTGACGTAAACCTTTACGGGCAGAAACGGCCTCTCGTATCTCACTGTGTCACACTTTAAGCCAGGTTATAAACACACCTGGCTATCGCCTGCTTTATTTCTCTGAAGCCGCCGGTCGACTTTGGCCGGCCGGCGCAATATAATGACTAACAGGTAGGTCAGACTCCCAACTAGTTTAGAAAAAAAAGGATAACACACAAATCAGTAACAGCATGTGAGGTGGTATATGGAGTGGGTGGTGATTGGCACAGTAAAGTGTCGTCCTTATCAAAGTGGGTTGTGTTCCTGGTTTTAAAGTCCAACTGATAAGATAACTTTCCATAGAACGGAAAGAGACGCATAAACAAACAACTGCCTTGAAAATGTCAACTAAGGAAAGACTGGTTGAGTTGTTTGTGTATCTGTTGCAGCCTTTAACTCTCCCTAGTTAAGAGGACAATAGTTGCTAAGTTGGCTAAACAATGGGGTGCAAAGGATTTGTTTTCAGTTCACACCACGAATTAAGCAGTTCACCAGGACACCATGCAGCTTACAGAGAAGCCTTCAGAACAAGCATGTCAGGAAATCTTCAGATTTCATCGATTTAATGGCAGCCAAAATAATTAAGCAAAAAAAGAAAGAAAAAAAGAGGTTGGTATGGGTGCATATTAGTCTTGCAAATCAGGGAACTACTTGGCTAAACATAAGGAAGAAGATTACGTGTCGTAATAATTACGCAACTGCCTCCTTTACAGAGTGCTGCTATGTGCTAGATATCAGTCTCCATGATTTCAGCATTGGCTACACAGAAGTGCTTTGTCTAAGATTGCTTCCCCAGACCAAAGGAGAGAGAGAGAGAAAAAAAAGCTCCATTTTGTCACCCCGCATGTCCGCCGTTGCTTATAGAGACGAGCTTGAATGCCTGCTTGCCACTGCAGAAGTAGAGCCGCAGCTTTTTTATCTGCATTTCACGGCAGAATGATTTGTGTTCAGAGGTTCAGAGAGGGGTTTGCATCTAAGGCAGCAGCGGTGGTTCGTTGTTTACTCAAAAAAAACGGCATGCTGTTCCTAGAGTTTGGCATGTTGTTGCAACATTATCAGCTGTAGTATAAATCATAGTTGCACAATGCACCAAACAAATCACACTCAGCGTTGCTGACGTGCAAAACTACCCAAACCGGCTCCAATGATTGTAGACTTTTTACTTTAGTGAATGAAACTGTCCACATCGACTGTTTTGCGTTAAATAAATACACCCATGGAGGCAGTGGTGTTATGCTTCCTTGAAAATATGAGTTGCACACTAAGAATCTTTCAGCAAACGTCCAAAATTGGTGCTCAACACAGTTATCCTGCCATGTTGGCGGTCATGCACTTTCTCATTACTGACTCAACAGATCCCAGCTGACTGAACATGACTTGGCACCTGTTTCTGTGCTCTGCAATCAATCAACAGTGGTGCAAAGAAAAAAAAAAGAAAAGAAACTGGAGCAAACTTAGGACAATGCGCCTTGTTTTTGTCTGCGTGAATCACGAAAAGCAATGTGTGCAGAGAAGCCGTCATCCAAACCGACGCCTACTTATGTTGTGCAGCGTAAGTCGAGCCGCCAAAACAAGCCTGCGCGTCAGACCCCGAGAGTCCCGACTGCCCCCCCCCACCACCACCACCAACACCACCACCTCCACCCACCCGTCCTCCGTCTCCTCGTCCTCTCTGTCCACAGCCCAGTGTATAACGCAAATGAAGCAAGCTCAGACAATCAGTTCATACAAGATGAGAAATTGTATTTGGCAATTTTTTTTTTTTAAACAAGTGCATACAAGTACAGCTAAAAGCATTTTAGTTTTGCCAAGTGCTCGTAGAGTAGCATTAGTCACATTCTACGTTAAACAGGAACTGCCACCAGACCTAGAAGTACATCAAGAATTTTTGTTAAACATCAACAAAGAGGAACGTAGTTCATTATGATGAGTACATACCTTTATCTTCAAAAATATAGAAACACAATGTATTCAAAAATCAAAAATTATACAACCATGTTTACGAAGTATACTCTTCCCTTGGGTCCAATATGTACAAGTCCGTTAGTTTGTTTTGAATGGTATGTATGTGATATTTATATATTTATACTCAGATTTTTGCCTCCCCTCCCCAGACGAAGTGTTCAGACAAAATCAAGGGTCCCTCTCCTTTTTTACTTTGACATCTCCTGCAAGGATGGTGGCGATTTCCCCCTGCATGAAAGCCCACGGTACGTTGGAGCCAACCAGGGGACATTTCTCTCCGCTCGGACAGTACACTTCACCCGTGGCGCCTTGCTGCTTAATGCTTTCCCTCGAGCACGGGAAGCAGAACTTGTGAGAGGGCACGGACGGGCACTGGACAAAGTGTGTGTCCTCCAAACGCTCGTGGCACAGCGTGCAGCACAGCGGTATGCTGCCCGGTACCGAGGAGTCTGGAATGCTTTGGGGGTGCACCTGGTCCATGCCCGGCACCTGCGGGGTCCCCGCACCGGACGCCTCCCTCTGCGTCAGCCTCCTCTGGTTCATGGAGGACGGCGACAGCGGGCTGCTGCTGTTCCTCCGGGTGGTGGAGTGGACCTGGTTTCCGTCCTTGGGGGAGCTGTTCCCACCCGCGTTGTCTGCCGCCATGATGAGCGCCGCCATGGGGGACTGGCCGTTCTGGGCCTCGGGTGGGGTGGTGCGGGGGTGCGGGGATATCGTGGAGGGGGGAGATGTGAAGCCTGGTGGGGGAACCGGAGGCATTTTGGGTCCCTCGGCGGGCGGCGGTAACCACTGCTGTCCATCCCCATTGAGCTTGGGGGCTGTGCTCTCGCCGTCCGGTTCTGGAGATGCTTTTCTCTTCAAGCGGGGGTGTTTTCCTCTGTCTGGAGGTGGGAAAGGGTTAAAGAAAACAATTGAGCTGCACAGATCAGACTTGAACCAACAATTCAGTCTAGTGCAGGAGAAATGTGCATTTCTGCTGCAATACAAGCTACAAAACAAAAAAAAGCACAGTCCTCCATTATACCCACCACATGTCTTCCATAATAACCAAGCCAGTCTAACCCTGAGAAATGCTTTACCTGACTTGGATGGGGGGGTGCAGGGCTCGTAGTTCATCCTTGGTGCCATGGCCACATGCTCCTTCTTGAACCTGCTGTCGAAGGTGTGCAGAGCCATCAGGTCCCTCACGGTCTTCCCCTTGCCCCAGTCCTGCTCTCGGCTCTTGTGGCTCTCGGAGATCTCCTGCGTTAGGCTGTCCGGTCTGTGCTTCTCCTTCCCGTCTCTGTCGTGCTCGGTGCTGGACACCGACGCGGGTCTCTTAACCAGATCGGCCGGACTGCCGCCCGCCAGCGCGGAGCTCAGCCCCATCTGTCCCTGCCTGCCGTTGACTGGGTGCACCGGGGTCATGCCCCCGTTCACCAAAGGCACTAGGTTCGGCGGAACCGCGTTATTCCTGCGCGGGTTGGGGCTCTGGCGGTTCAGCTCCGGCGGCTCGTCGGGCTTGGGAAATCCGTTAGGGACCGGGATGCCGTTCGCCTGCCGGCCAGACTGGTACTCTGGCCCCAGCCGGGGCGGGCGGTCGGAGGACAGCGGGTAGCGGTCCAGGGGCTGCGGCGGCCGCGAACCGGCGTCGCCCGCCGACGGGTGGCTGATCGCCTGGATCTCCTTCCCGGAGAGCTGCGCCTTGCCCGGCCCGGGTGACCTGCCCTCCTGGAAGCCGTGAGCCCGCTTCAACTGGCGGGCCGTCTCGATGACGAACTCGATGCGGTCGGCTCCCTCGTAGTTGACGCATCCCCTGCAGACGGGCTCGGTAAAATCCCAGATCATGGCCCAAGGCATGCGGGGCAGGTCGCATAAATAGCACGACTGCCTCCTGGAAGAAGCAGCGACCGCCGCGGACGACATGGCTGCTCGTCGTCGACGCGCTCCCAGAAGAAGAAGAAGAAGAAGAAGAAAACAGAAATAAACCCCCAAAAGATGCGCCTCTCCTCTCAGCTCCCGGTTCAGAAAAAATAAAGATGCGAATAAAAAAAAAAAAACCAAAGATATAAGAAGAAAAAAAAAAAAGCTGGTCCTCTTTTGGCTTTTAGAGCAACAAGGCTGAAGTTTTAGAGGGAGAAGTTCATGTCGGTGTGTACTTTACTCCGGCGCTCCTCTATCTATCTCCACTGACTCTCTACTACTGGCTCAATGTGGAGCAGCGACGTCACCGCGGCTAAACGCCTGCTTCCACTTCAGTTTCTATTGACTTGATTTCTTCGACAGACCCCCCAACCCCACCTCTACCCCCGCTTTACTGCAGCCTCTGTCACTTTTTTTAATTTCTAATTTAATCACTTGAGCCTCAGCCAAGAAAAAATAAATTGTAAAATCCAACTTGTAGAGGAATAATCCCAGAGGTTATTATTATAATTATTACTAAATAGGAAAAAATTGTATAGGAAAGACGAAATCAATTTTTTGTCCCCCCCTTCCCCTACTTATTTTTTATGTTGTTTTTTTTTTATATATAAAAAATGCCAGAGAGGGATTCGCTTTGTCCTTTATCCGGTGGAGGCTGTAAAGTGCTGCAGCTTGTTTTTCTCAATGCACAGCGCCGCTACGCAACGAGCTGCTACTACAACTGCTGTGCAATGAATGAGGTGGGTCGACCTTAAGAAAAACAACCCAGCTACTGTAATCCAATGGCAAGAGAAAAAAAAAAAACGTGTGCAATTTTTTTTTTCCACTCTACGTTTTTGTTCCAGCAGCGCAAAATTTAAAGGGCATATTATTAGGATTATTAGAAAGATTTTACAACCCATATGTTTTTAACCGCCCATTTTTGCAGACAGTACTGACCTAGTCTTGTGTTAATAATAATAATAATAATAATAAAGGGGGAAAAAACAGTAAGCGCCTCCATTAGGCAGTAACCAGGAAGTTCTTGTCATGAGGTGGGGATTTCCAGCCAGTGTGTTGTAAACCTGAATGGACTGGGGTTGCGGCATGAGTTTACTCTCACTGCCCACATATTAAAGGGATAGTTCAGAGTTTTTGAAGCGAGGGAAATTGTAAGCAGTTATTATCTTACCTGTAGCATGCAGCCACCTTGGCATATTTCACTAACTATGAGTTAGTGGGAAGTTCAAAACAGTTGCATGCAGTGGTAGTCATTGCATGAATGCTACCCTGGGCAACTGCAACCCCCCCGCACATACATTAGGATTAATATATAGCAGGGATGTCAAACTCCAGTCCTCAAGGGCTGGTGACCTGAAGTTTTTAGATGTGCCACAGGTACAAAACACTGGAATGAACTGGTTTAATTACCTCCTCCTTGTGTAGATCAGTTCTCCAGAACCTTGCTAATGACCTAATTATTGTATTCAGGTGTGGTGCAGCAGAGGCACATCTAAAAGTTGCAGGACACCGGCCCTTGAGGACTGGAATTTGACACCCCTGATATAGAGTGAAATTATTTTCTGCAAATTTAAACCAGCTATAGAAAAAGTCTACAACCACCGTAAAAAAAACTTAATTCATGTTGGACACAGCTATATATTCTGGATTTCATACTGGGCTCAATGTAAGGAGCCAAAAACGCAATAAAATGCTTCTTTTCTTGTTGTTGTTTCATAATAAAAGCTTACATAGATCTCAATTTGTGTATTGTGTTCGAAATAATCATTCTTTAGTGTTGAACAATCCAGTTCAGATTTGTAACATATTATATTTTGAACTTGAGATGATCAAATGCAGTTCAGGTTCCATAAAAAAATAAAAATAGCTCTAAAGCTTTGCAGCAATATAAATTATGTCAGCTTTATGGTCCAGCTATGTTGCAGCTATGATCCCCATATATTTTGGCTGCACACCAACATAAGCAACAGGAAAAATCATTTGGTACCCAAATGATAATTTTCCTCCTTAACTCATTTGCCGCCCCCCCCCGCCCCCCCCCACTCCCCCCCCCCACTCCCCCCGGACAGAATGGGGCCCTGGGCAGTGAGACATGTTACTGATATTAAAGGCTGTTGCTACTGGTTGAATGTTAGAACAAACAGTTTTGCTCTGAACAACGCCAAAATAACTCATCTCTGCAGGTTATAAATGAGAACAGCTAGCTTATTTTAAAAATTAAGATCCTGAAATAATTTATGTTTCTTCATTTACAGTAAAACGTGAAAGGGGTGAGACCTAAAACATAATCTAAGTTATAGAAACTGGCAAGATTTTTCTATTTTTGGGTTTTGAAACTCATAAAATGTCCTTTAATAAACATTTTGCACTTTTGAGTGGTGAAATGAATATTAATCCATCCCTCCAAACGGTCAAAAGCTCATTTTCCCATGTTTATTTTTCTGAAAAAAGCAGACGCTGATTCATCCTTAGATGATCCAGCGCTGTTTTGTCGGCCCTCACAGGGAGTAAATCACAGATAACAAACTGAAGTTTGGGTGTGTTTATTTTATCAACAAGGATTCTGGAAACTTCTGCCCCAAACAGCAGAGGTTGGGGCAGAACGGAGATTGTAGCATAATAGCAAATCCAGCAACTAGAACAAAAAAAACAACAAAAAAATACAAACAAAACTCACTAAACTCAACACGTATAGATATAAATACATAAAGGTAAGAAAAATTTTAGCAGTTTTTATGGGTTTTCATGCAATAAAACCCACAATAGAGTGGCATTAATGGAACAAAATAATAAAAATACGCACTTTCTTTTCTTCATTTTTCACAAATATAAAAATCTTCATGTATTTAAAATCAACTTATATTCTGAATGTAAAACAATGTTTTTTCTTTGTTCTGATTCCAAAAAGAGGCTTAACCTATAAGTACAGTTAGTAAAAGAGATATTTTTTTTAAATAATCATGTCTGATTATGACTGGGGATGTTTTAAAGATAAGTTTCCCCAGACAGATCAATTCTTCTTTATGCTAAATTAAAATGCCATTAGGATTACCTACTGCTGGTAAGACGTTAACTACCTGTGACCTTTAGCCTCAAATTTTCTTAACTGATATTTTTTGCACCCAGTCTTCCCAATACAAAGGTGACTCCTATTTAGACAAGAAATTCATAATCTATTGCTTCTGTTATTGTTTTTGTTAAAGCGCTAGTCGGTTCTGCTCCCAAATTTATGTGCCTGAAAGGTTCATTTAGATGAACTGCTTCACAGTTGTGCTGTTTTACATAAAGGAGAGGAAAAATGTCACATGAAACAAGTTAGACACCAAAACCCCAGCCAAAATCCCCTGAAGTAAAAGTGTGGGTTTGAACCGGAGGAGTGCCCCAGCAGTTCAGATTCCTCTCCCTCTCTTTCTCGCTCTCCGTCTCTCATCTGGGCTCATTCCAGCTCGTTGCAGCTTAGCCTCGGGCTTTGGGTGAGGCAATGCGTCTGAAACCTGCAGACACAAAGCAGGATATGTTTGTGCAAGTCCATGTGACGTTGGAAAGAGGAAGCAAGATGTTTAGTCACGTACCCTCATCCGCCTCGCCCATCTACACAGAACATGAGGCCATTTGGCTCCCTGCCTGCGGCCATGATCATGCACTGTGGCATGGGGCCCTTCTTCAAAGGCTTTCCGTAAACAAAGTAAGACGCTTCTGCTCCCGATCTCTCTGCGCCGAGCACGGGGAAGTTATATTCCCCCTGTACACAACTGTCACAGGTTTTAGTTTAATTGTAAACTGCTATGTTTCCATCTCCGCTTTCTCTCAACTCCCTGTCCGCGCTGGGTGAACAACAAAGGAATGTGGTGCTGGGCCTTTACGGCGCGGTTGGGAAATGGCTGTTGCGAGGGACAAAATAAACAAAAGTCTTTCCTTAAGACTGGTGAAAAACAGTTTGCCTAACGCTTTGATCCGGGGTTTTTTTTTTGCTTTTCCACTCGGTCGACGTTTGTGTAAGCAAATAGCTGCAGGGCCAAGCAGCTATTATGCAAGACAGAGGCATGCGGGGATTCATTTAAATCGAAATGACCTGATTTTTCTTATTATTACTATCAAAAAAAAAAAAAAGAAGAAGAAGAATGTTGCTGTAAATCACAGAGGCAGCAAAGGTCTGGGAGGAAGCCAAACATGACCAGATGGCCCTGACTGGCGATGTAAACCTTGTATACAGTAGGACCAGAACAGTGCGACCCGACTGGTCACCATCTGACGTGAGCCTCCATTAAACCAGATGGAGCGGCTTGTATAGTTCATTCTCTAGCTTGGTTTTTGACTGTAGCTCGAGACATGTGGGAGCTAAATAAAGCCTGAGCGGTAGGTGATGGCCAGGGGAATACCCAGCATGTGACAACAGCACCGGGGCAGGATGAGATGACGTTATTTTTGTCTTAACACTTTCTGAAATGTTATACCGCACTGGGAAAGCGTTGTGAATTCTTTGTGAAGTTTTCCACTTCAGCTCAGGTCTAGATTTTTTTGTATGTTTGTTTGCTTGTGTTTCTTCGTTTGACCCAGCCAACATGTGCGTTATTTAACCTTTTTTTTCACATTAACTGCTGAGGTAAGCAGATTAAACTGTAACCATCTGTGCCAACCTGGAGGGAGGTTAGAACAGGACGAAAGTACACATTGCACTTTCTAATAATAATGACATTTCCCAGAGAATATGCACTCTAAACACGCAGCATCACACATCCTCCACCGTGCTTCAAAGTGAACACGATGCGTAGCAAAGGTTAATAAATATATATTGAGTAGAGGAAATAGTTATCTTACGTCACACAGTTTCGATATGCAACAAGGAATATTTTTGTTGTTGTTGCTTTGGCAACAAAGCAGAGTGGTGTCCCCGAGAGAGGGGGCCATGGTAACCACAGCATCACAGACCCTCCACCATACCTTACATTGGCCCTGAGGAAAGTATAGCTTAATTACGGACATGAGGTAGTTATATTGCAGTAAATGTTTAAATGTTTGCTTAATTCACGTCGCTGTGTGTGTGTGTGTGTTAGAATTAGCCATGGTGATTATCGACTAGACTAGCTGCCGTATATATCTTGGTTGTGGTGCTATTTTTAGCTGCTCTCTTGCGCTGGAGGGATTAGAGAACTGATTTTAATTTGAGGAGATAGGAAACATAATGAGCTTTCTTCCGTCTTGTTGTCAGTGTACAGTCTGGATACTTTTCATTGATTTTCTGATCAATTTCACACTGTGACAGCAGAAATCATGCGCAGCATATGGACAGTGTTGCAACAGCAAAGAGCGCAATTTAAGGAGTCAGTTCTAATAAAAGTCTGAAATGGTGGATTTGAAATAAGATGGAGGGTGGACGGCAAGAGGGGAAAAATGTGCTGGGCGGCTGGAATCTGGGGGCTGGAGGCTGCAGAGGTGATGTCATTGGCCAGAGCAAGAGGCGAGTGAAAAACAAGTCTCTCTCTTTATTCTGATCCTCTTTGCAGTCCCAGCAGGGAAGGAGGGGGGTGGTGGCTGGCAGCCAGCCAAGGCAAGGGCTGCTGGGAAATGGCAAAGGATGCCAAGCAGGCCCCACCGCCAACATTAGAAGCTCACATCTTTGTTCTCAGAAACCTGGTGTGCTGCCAAAGGCCTCATTTCAGCTCCATGGCATGATTACACTGGATGTAGGCCAACTACTGAGAGCTCTCCCTCTCTTTCTCTCCCCCCCCCCACCTCCTCCTCTCTATCGCTCTCTTTTTCCACTGCCTTCAAAAGCTTTCTGCCAAACATGCAGCAGTTGCCATGGCTGCAGAAAACCGAGCATAAAGAAGGAGAGTAATGAGTCAGGCCTGGACCCAGATGTGCCACATGTGTATCCATTTAGAAAAAAAAAAAATAACAAGACGGTAACACATCCTTTTAATCTGCCCGCCTCTGCCGGGGACAGACGACTCGGTGAAAGGTGCAGCACTGAGGGAAGGGAAGGGGAGGGGGGAGAAAAATCCCCGCAGAAAGAGAAAAAAAAATGTAAATGAACATCATTGTTTTCACTTCCATTTTTAAACAGAAGGTAGTTTCAGTGGCTTGCTGCTGTGTCGACTCAGTTTGACAACCAGGAACAGAAAGCACTGAGGTTTGAGCTGAAGTAAGCTTTCACGTACAGCTAAGCTGTCGTCATAGCTTCCCGTCCGGCGGAAAACCCCCAGATATTTTCAGTCACAACCAGGCGTTGATGTAAACAACCTCCCCGTCCAAATCATCTGCTGCATTATTACTTCTCTCTCTCTAGTTGTTGCCCTTAAAAGGAGGTTTGAGTCCTGAGTCACAGCTGTTGTGTTCAGAATGCTGCGCTGGCTGTGTGACTGGCTCAGAGAATATGGTGAAAATGTGACTCTGCTGCATAACGCCTCATGCACACAAACACATTTATAGTTTCCAGCAGGCCAGCGGCGTCGCCCACATCCACTCCTGCAGTAAGACTGCAGTGCTCCCTCTGCACCTCGTTCGCTCTTGCAGGCTTCAAGGGGACTTTATGTGTGTTTATATGTTAAATAAATGCTTTACCACCCATATGGAAAAAAAAAACACCACCAGCACGATGCGCCACCTGTGTCTTTGACACATTTAGACGTATCTTGACCTTTTTCTTTAATGTAAATAAACAGCTTAAACTAATTCTTACAGTAAAATACAAAAGAAAACAGATCAGAATATCCCACCAGAGGCAGCATTTTGAAGGTTTAAAATATTTAGATAGTACATTTGCTGTTCTCCTGACTTTTAAAGTGAAAGTAAACACCACAGTAAAATCGATAAAAGCCATCTGAAGCCTTCAGGAAGAAGGCTGTAGCAGTTTATGAGACGGTTAGAGATTTAAAGAGATCTCTACTGAAATGAGTAACTACTGAATGTAAACAATTTTTCAAATGGAGGACATAAAGAAAGAGGTGGGTAGAGCACCCATTGTACTCAAGAAGTAAGAGTTAAGAAAAAGCATCTGGTGAAAAGGCTGCTCAAGTATGCAGTAGCTAATCAAAACATAAATCATTTAAAAATGACATAATCAGGTCTTTTTGTTGTTTTTCAAAATCAAATTCTTTCAATCTAAAACTTATGACACTTGTCTGGTGACTTTATGCTTAAAACAAGTTTGTTCTTCAATTAGTGAAGTTAGTCACAGTGAGTAGAGTATCCAGAAATTTTAATCAAGCACAACAGTACTTCATAATAAAATTACTCAAGTAGAAGTAAAATGTACAACGTAGTAAAAATACTCTTAAAGAGTAAATGTAACTAACTACTACTCAACTCTGCATAACAGCAACTGCTAACATGCCCCCATCTAATGATGCAAGCAAGGTTTCCCTGAGAGCAGATTGCAAGATGATAAAAAAAGACTCCAAAAATGCTAATATGTCATTGAATGGCCTACAGCATCCTTGTGCTACTGTTGATATGAAAGTTCATATCTATGCAATCTGAGAAAGAAAGAGGAAGCGTTTGTTTTCTGGAAAAAGATGAAAGCCACACTAACATTTGTCAGAGATACCATAAAGAAAGACCAGGATGTCTGCAATAATATTATTAGGAAATATGAGTCTAAACACCAGAATAGAAGAAATGTCTGACAGGAAATAAATATTACGTTCCAGGAAAATAACTGTGAAACACAGAGGTGGAAGTGTCATGATTTGTAGCCGCAACTCTCTGTCAAAGAATCCAACATGACTTGTACTCTGGCTGCAAACTAAGACGTGGGAAATCAAAGCACAGATTGTGATTACAAAGAAGTTGGATAAGAAACCAGACGGTTATAGTCAAAGATCTCTCAGCTAAAGTAGGTAGTGTCAGTAGGCCTTACTTTTTCTCCTAATTCTGCTCATTTCTGTTGTTTTTGTTGTCTAACAACAATCAATTCATTTCCATAGATCAAAACATGGAATTACACACCAATATGTGAACATTTCCTAATAAAGAACTGAAAATGTAATGCGTCCTCATTGTTTCTCCTGGCTGAATACGGAGCATTTTCCTTACACTTTCCATTGATTCCAGAAGAGTGAGTTGTATTTTCTTGGTTATGTAACTTCCTCCTGTGAGCCAAAATAAAACTTTCCCAAAGTAGGCCTGTCCCTCACAGTATCTCCTGTCTTTGCTTGGAAGTGGACTCCGACATCCCATCGGTGCTGCAGTTAGCACAGAACCGAGGCTCAGCTTTCAGGCCGCATAATATATTCAAGTGTGGGTGTCATCTTCTCTGCGCTGGTGTCCTTTCTTTTCTTTTTATCAAGGTGGAATATAACTGCTTTATATTTTCTTCTTTTACAGCCAGGCTTTTAGAAACCTTTATTGTGCAGACATGTATTTATAGGCCGTTTATTTAGGAGATATTTCTAGGCTGCCACTATTGGAAGAAGATCAAAGGCAGCTGCTTTTCTGGTGCCTTGAAAGCAAAAGGCTTTAGCGATTACAAATAGCATGATGTGTGATTGTGAGGAAGACTAAGAATAGCGAAGGCTGGCCTAATTGGAAAACTTCATCTGGCCCCGCTTTGTGGGGAATTGATCAGAGGTGGCATGTGGCTTCTCCTTCTGCATGGGGAAAATAAAGGAAGAGTATGGATAATGCAACTGTAGCACATCGCTTACAGATGTGGTTGGATTTGGAGAGCGGTACAGCTTTGGTTTTCCTGCAATTTACGTCTAAACTCATTCTCCTCCTCGGCAGCGATCATCAATCAGCCGAGGTCGGCGTCACAGATTCCACAGATGCTTCCCTGCCCTGCTCTCTTTGATTGTCTGGTTTGTAGACAATGTTCCAGCCTACGGTGCTGCGAGCGCGCCAGAAGCGTCCGTCCTCGCCTTTCCCATAAAAGTGCAAGTTGTCACGACGGCGTGGAAGTCATTATCAGGCCTGCGGTATTTGCGAGGCCTGGCTCCCTGAGCAGCTGCAGAGGACTGTTTGTCACGTTCGGCCTCCTGCCGCAGTGGAGGATGTAAAGGGGGCAGGAGGCGAACGCCGTCTCCCTGTCTGGGTGATAAACTCCCTGAAACCGCAGCGTCTGTGGGGCATCTGAGCGCATGATGTCTCACCTTCCTCTCATCCAACTTCAAAGCAACACGTCAGAGAAACGCTCGGCCGTGACGGGCTGAAATAGAAACTGGAGCGCTGATGATAAGTGCTGCTGAGTAGATGTGAAGTTGAGGAGAGCTAAGACAAATTGATAACAGTTTCATACTTTGGTTCAACCTTGATTCGGTCTTTGGAGCGCATAAATTGCTGTAGCCCTTGCCAGGATTTTTATATTTTCATCTAGACTACAGAACTTTTGTGAAACTATTTCTGTTTTTTGAAATTTTCCACATTTGGTCAAGTTACAACAAGGTACGTCGATACAAATATCTGAGGTTTAGCATCGGCCAAAGATGATCCAATAAAGAAAAACGCACCTTAAAACGCTTCTTTTTTCTTAACACAGATGTAAACGTACTAAATTACAAACGTTCTTGATAACTCTGCACTGCGCCAATGGTTAAACATGCAAAAACGACAACTTTAATTTCAATCTGGAGAGACTCAAACGAAGAAAGAAAGCGATTAAAAGAGTTTAATGACAAAATGAACATAAAAATAAAGTCCTTTGGCGATCAGGCCCTGGCCGGGGACATCAAGCTGGACTTCGATAAGCTCAATGAACATTCCTGAAGCAGCATAGGAATGTAGACCCACCGGGGCCTGTACTGGTGGCGGCGGTCGGAGGAAGATGAGGCCTGAGAGCCGGGAGCAGAAGGTGGAGATGGGGTGAAGGTGGGTCAATCGCAGCTGGTGAGCGGCGGAGGCCATTGGGTGGAGGTCCTTTTGAACTGGACCCCAAACGATGATTGGCTGGAGTGAGGCTTGAACCGGCGCTGATAGGTCCAGGTTGCGAGGAGGGAGGCGCTGATTGAGGAGGCAGGTGCAACTAGAGTCTTCCAGCCTGAATTTTCGTCAAAACTCAATTTCAATCTGGAGAGACTCAAACGGAGAAAGCGATTAAAAGAGTTTAATGACAAAATAAACATAAAAATAAAAAGTCCTTTGGCGATCAGGCCCCGGCCGGGGACATCGAGCTGGACTTCGATAAGCTCGATGAACATTCCTGAAGCAGCATAAGAATGTAGACCCCAAAACGGGGCTGAGGCCGGGGCCGAAGCCGGTGTAGGAGAGGTACTAATACGGGGTTTGAGATGGAACTTAGGGATCGGAGGAGGCGAAAATATGGAGGAGGTGACTAGGGATTCGATAAGGAGCGAGATGAATAGGGGCCAAAAGGATGCCCCAAAGCGATGGTGATTGGCTGCTGGGAGATTTAGGCCAGTACGGGTTGCTGTGCGGCACCAAAGGAGGGGATGCTGGTAGATGAAGGTCAGCTGCTTTTTTGCCTGAACTGTGCTACGCTGGAGCAGAAGGGAGAGAAGTGATGGGCTAGAGAAGAAGGAAAGTGAATACTTGGATGATGCAGGAAAAATGTATTTATGGAGGTAGGGACAAAACTGCGACTGTGACAGGAGATGTGAGGAAGAGGTTACCTAGGATAGATAAGGGACGCCGCCAGGCGTTGAATGAGAGGTAGCTGGTAGATGAAAGCCAGGAGGGGACACTGTGAGACAGGAAATGGAGGGATGCTGGTGGATGCAGGCCAGCCGCTGGTGACTGGGACATTAAAAGGTGAGGTGCTGGTAGATTAAGGCCAGGTGGGGTTGTCGAAGCAGATGATGGCCAGAGGCTGGTAGATGTAGGCCAGCTGCTGGTGACTGGGGCGTTATAAGGTTAGGTGCTGGTAGATGAAGGCCAGCGGGGGACGACAAAGCGCATGTTGACGAGAGGCTGGTAGATGTAGGCCAGCTGCTGGTGACTGGGGCATTACAAAGGTCAGGTGCTGGTAGATGAAGGCCAGCTAGGGACGCCAAAGCGTATAATGGCGAGAGGCTGGTAGATGTAGGCCACCCGCTGGTGACTGGGGCATTAAAAAGTGAGGTGCGGGTAGATTAAGGCCAGCTGGGGACGCCAAAGCATATGATAGCGAGAGGCTGGTAGATGTAGGCCAGCTGCTGGTGACTGGGGCTTTACAATGGTCAGGTGCTGGTAGATGAAGGCCAGCTGGGGATGCCATTATGGTGAGAGGCTGGTAGATGTAGGCCAGCCGTTGGTGACTGGGGCATTACAATGGTCAGGTGCTGGTAGATGAAGGCCAGCTGGGGACGCCAAAGCATATAATGGCAAGAGGCTGGTAGATGTAGGCCAGCCGCTGATGACTGGGGCGTTAAAAGGTGAGGTGTTGGTACATGTAGGCCAGCTGGGGTGATGTTATGAAATTATATTTAGCAGGTGAAGGGACGGCTGAGCATTACTAGCATGATGAGAAAATGAAAGAAAAGAGAGGATGGGTCAGAAAGGGAGGAGACGACTTCTTGCTACCGGAAACGAGATGCTAGAATTAAAGTTAGCCTCGCAGGGTGACAGAGGATGTGGGAGAGCTGAGGTCGATCTAGATGAAACCTGAAAATGAGTAAGTAAAGTTTTTTATTAAGCGCTTTTCCTAGATGTAATCACGGCGCTGTAGGATGGAATTACAAAAAAAAACTCAAAACGAAACAAACGAAATGGAGAGATAAAAGCATTTGTAGTTGTCTTTAAAAGCCTCAATGGTTGGCAACAGAGCTGAAAAGTCGAACTGATCCCTGGCCTGGAGGCCACCAACTGAAAGGCCCTATCCCCTTTAGTTTTAACTGTGTTCTTGGAAGGACCAAAAGATTCTGACTTGGGGAGTGGAGACCGCAGGCAGCAGAACATTTAGTAAAAAGCTGACGAAGATATGGAGGAGCCTGACTATGTAATGCTCTGTATGTCAGGACAAGAATTTATAAGGGGTGAAGGACAAAAGGGGACAGTTCGTATAACATTTCTGGAGAAGAGCGAGAGCTTTGGATGAGGTTGACCGACCACCACCAGTAATTGCGCAGTGCTACTAGCACTGAAGGAAGCTAGAGAGCACGGAGAAGAGTAAAGAATAATTATAAGGAGAGGATGCTGAGAATGAAATGACAAAGTTATTTGTGTGATACTGAATGGATATACTTAAGACTGAAATCTAGAGGCTGAATGATGACAGATTCTAGCTTCGAGGTTGCGAGGATGTGGGAGCTTGAAATGATAGACGGACATGAAGAATAGACGTTTGAACTCGAATGAGAATACAAGCCCCAGAAATTATGAGGAATAAATTTCTGTGAGAGACATGAGATTGAGATTTGAAGAGGGTGACTTTGTCCAGAAGTGGGACTGGGCTGGATGGAGGCTGAGAGGGACCGCTCATCAGCAAGGATATTAGAATAACCAGGGCTGAAAACGAGTAGAGATGCCAACATGTTTGGTGCACGTTGATGTCATGAGACAGATGAGTGGAGTCTCAGCTTTATGGTTGGGACACGACTGCTTATGGAGGAAAGCTTCCAACAACATTACTCCAATTTGGGGGAAAACGTGCAAAGGTCTTTGGGATTTGCTGCCGTGGTTCGTGAAGCTCCTGCGAGCTCAGTACAGCAGCAGGACTCTGGTGCTGCTGCACAGGAAAAGCCCAGCGCTAGCGACACGGGGTTCAAGGTGATTGTAGGCTGCTCAGAAGACAACCAATTAGACAGATTAACTGTGTAAATTGACAGAGGACACGATGTGGGAAGTGGGGAAACGACATGAAACAGCGATCAGCCACGATGTGTTATGTATGGGGGGAAATTCCTAAGTCGAACCCAGACTTTATAATTGAAGCTATTCACCACTTTGCTTTGGCAAGTGGTGAATGGGACACGGAACAAGATTCGATGTTAAGCGATAACTGGGTAATGGCCAAAACAAGCAAGGATTTTACTTGTTCAACGATTAGAGAAGCACTTGGACTGGAGCCATGGAGGGAATATTGACCAGCTTCACGATCGTCGGCAGCCAGTTTACTGCGCATGTCGCCTAGCAACGAGGTGAGAGTCACAATTAGGCTAATAATATAACTTATGACTTGCAGACTTGCAAATACCTCTTCAGCCGGCGCGCGGCTTCTTTTTTTTAATAACTGGCCGCGTTTAATTTGAATGGGTCATTAATCCACATCTCATTCACTAGCGTCGATTGGTAGCAACGTTAACGAATAAGGAAGCAGAGGGATAAATACGGTAATCGTGACGATCCGGCTGCTCTGCTCTCAGTAGCGCAAAGACGCAGTTTATGACTGTGAATAGGCGCTGCTGCAGGACTTGAAAGGGACTGAAAGAGGAGCAGGAGGTCCAGTGCTGGGCGTAAGGAGCTCAAGAAGTAGCTTTCGAGATTTAGATAATGGTAAATAACGGAGATTTACTACTATGAGGAAACGCTGTAAAAGAGCCCGGAGAGCTACCTGCGCTCGCCGGTTGGGGGTTTGATGTTGATGCTACTATTTATTCGTTCATTCGGTTAAAAAGCCCTGGAGCCTGCGCTTTATAGCATTGAGAAACATGAATGAGACATGAGAGGTGTAGTGAAACCTGTTTAATTTAATGTCATTCAATGTTAAGTTAATCTATCTAGTGGCAAATGTTATAATTTTGTCTATTACCGGCTTACTGCCGCCATCTTGTGGTCACTTTTATTACTACAACTGTTAACTGAAAAGGAAGAAAGCCGTTGGTCCTTGTACTCCGAAAGAAGCCCTCTTTGTTGTGTTTTTTCTTTAATCTACGTGTAGAAACGGCATCGTCTGTAAGTAGTGTTCTAATTTGCTTGACATATAAATCCTAATTTGTAACCCGTTGACATGTTTTATGTGACGATAGACATTTTTTTACTTGTGTTAACCTGACGCGGTAGCCTGTCATTCATTTTCTGTATCTTTGTGTGTTACAGTTTTACACAATTCTCAGTAAACCCTACTAAAGAACCAAATGGAGTGCTTCTTGGTGGACGGATGAGAAAGTGTTTAGCTACCTGTATAGCTGAGTTACTGTTAAAAGTCACAGTGCTTAGCGAGGCCAGGACAAGAGGGTTATTCAATGTCTTACCCCGACAGCCCGAGGCGGGCGTAGCGTGAGAGATCCGAGGGGGGGCGCTGATGAGCGGGCTGACAGGAACCATGCGGAGGGAGGGAAGCTGTTGATGAGGCCGATTCAGAGCTGGGATCCGGTGGTGAAAAGGAGAGAAGATGGACGATGAGCTGGAAGGAAACGGTGACGTGGTCGGCTCGTGTCAGGGCCTGAGGTGAAGAGAGACGGACTGGGGATGTGGATGGCGGGTTAAGTGTCCGTTTGTCGAGAGACAGCAGGCGCAAATCGTGACACCGCACCTCGGCGTGGCACTTCCGGTGGCAGGTGTCACAGGTGCCACAAGTGCCAC
>CAEGAF010111811.1:0-10121 GCA_903067075.1 Micropoecilia bifurca
AAATTAATTATATCCCGTTACCTTTACTGGGCTCTTTGGTTCATCCTATCAGTCTGTAGTTTCTCATACTGAGGTCACCAAACCAAAGTTCAGATCCACTATGACTGACTGACACCTGCTGGTTTGCAACCAGCTTCTGACTGAGAAACCAGTTGCTGCTCCCAGTCAGAATCTCACTGAGGAAGAAACTGAATTAGGTTTTCTATCACTTTATTATTTCTGCTATAACTGATGTATGTTTGCATTTAAAATAAGTCAATAGAGTTTAATTTGCAATTTTTGTGTCTTTGTGTCGTGAGGTAGATCTCAGGCGGCTGGTGAGAGAAAAAGTAGATCTTGGTCTCAAAAAGTTTGACCACCCCTGGTTTAGACAGACTTTTCAGAGGTAGCTTTTGACAGGCAGCATCAAATTGACAATAGAATGAACTGATAAGTCTGATAAGTATTACAGACTTCTCCCAGGCAGAGATATTTCATTAACAGAAAGTCACTTATTTGCCAAGGGATTTTTAACTTTTTTTTTCCTACAGCATTGTTGTAGAGTAGAAA
Source organism: Micropoecilia bifurca (assembly GCA_903067075.1). NCBI lineage: Eukaryota > Metazoa > Chordata > Actinopteri > Cyprinodontiformes > Poeciliidae > Micropoecilia > Micropoecilia bifurca. Next base: position 550 of record CAEGAF010111811.1, read on the forward strand.
GATGCCACCTCATCACTATCAATACATTCGAAGTTTTGTTAAACCTATGGTTTGGCTGATAACCCAAAAAAGGAGGAAGACAATTTTAATAAATGTCGAGACCACTGACTGCTGCACAACTAAGACCAACCTGGAGACATTAAGTCACCGTACAGCGCATGCTGCATATACAATAAACTGATGACCAAGGAACTGAGATCGTCTTCAGTTATGTACAGAAAAAAAAATGGACAAGTTGGACATGAGCCTTCTTCATATTATTGCTGTTGACAAAGATAGCTGCCATGTTTAGTGCTGTTGACAAAGGGTGTACATGTTTGTGGTTTCATAAAAGACTTTTTTTTTTATCTTGGCGTTGCTCTGCTTTAGACTGTGTGTAGCTGTAACCCCTCTTTTTTCCAAAATTTCCTTTTGACTCTACCCTTTGTGCAGTCCAGAAAACCCGTACTGCTGCAGCACTTCCAAAAAAATATCTCCCCAGATTGCCAAGACATATTTACTGAACAACCAAACTTCAACCAAACGATCGCCTTAGCAGTTCTGCAAGGGCAAAAGAATATGGTTACCTATTTCAAAATAAAAGCTATTCTGTTCTTGACTCCAGTGTGTTAAAGTTGGCAAAAGCCTCCTTTACAACATCTAAATAATACATAATATAATTTCTTAATCAGAATAAGAAATGTGTTTCAATGATAAATAATTTATAGCAAGTTAAAATTTACAAATGGTAAGTACAACTGCATTGTAGTATGTTTTTAAAAAGCATGCTTTGTTCCCTTTGACATATTCAGTTAATTTTACTTGAATAACACCACTTCTTCACAAAGTCACCTCAAGGCATTGTGCACAAAAAAGAAGCAGCTTTTGGAGATAAAATACACAGCGCATTATGTGGATGAGTCTTAGATGTTCCAATAAATACTGAAGGTGGAGAAAGAAATTCTGATTTTTAAAACAAACATATTCTGTGCATGTTCTGCATATGTGTGATATTGTAATTATTTTTACATTAATTTGTCATTTCATCACCCATTTAGATTATTTTGTCTTGTGCGGTAGGAAAAACAAGTAAATAACTTGTACTTTTCAATGTGCAGTGTGATACTAATTGGGCTGATTTACTGTTTAAAGCTGTTTTCTCATATTTGAAGCAAATACATTTGGACTAAGTTTCTTCCCGTCCTGCTATTTACAGTCTAATCTCTCCTGTAAAGACGCTGCTCATGAGGAAAGCAGCGACTCGACACTCGTGCTGTGAGCAACACGATGCTGTGAGCAATTCTATCTCGGCTTTCGCAGATAATAGCTGGCCTGAATCCTGATCAGGACCTGTGCTGCTGTGAGCAACTGAGAGGGATGATCTGATTCCCAAATGCAATTCTCTGGCATGAGCGTTTTGACAGATCAATTACACCATCTTCCCCCATGCCACCAGTGGTATGACGGTTGGTTGATAAAAAGAAGCAGCCATAAGCCTGCAGATGAATAGCAATTTGGTCCTCTGGGTTATCGGAAACGGCAGTAAATGAAACCAATGATGTGGTGTTTGTCTGGGCATAGGGTTACACATTATCAGGTCTTTGAGGAGCAGGCAGAGGCTAAATAGGCGCTCGGCACAGATGTCATTGGTTCTATTGTTTAGGTCATTGTATCTGCATCAGTGTGATGAATACATGTAGACAACAAGAAGTATGGAAAATCTAAGACATTTTTTTTCCCGAATGACAGCCGACAACACACTGTGAGAGGACATCACACTAAATGCTGACAAGGTTTGGGTGTTTTGTAATTTCTCTTCTTTCACTGGGATGTGAAGCCTTGTGATGACTCCAGAGTTATTGCTTTCTCTCTCTTAACCCTGACCAAGAGTTTGGTTCTCTAGGGCAGGTGAAGTTTTGGCTCTCAAACCAAAGAAGCATAAGGCTGTACAATAAATAAATAAGTACATCAAAGTATAGCACCAATATACGTGGAATGGATGTAAATGATCTGCGGGGAATTTCCATCCTCCCTAAAAAATGGGATTCGATCAGGATATTAACTTTAAACAGGTTTGATGATTCTTAAGGTGGGCAAGGTGTAGACAATCAGATATCATATTTCTATTAGGGCACCGACTACAGATAAATGCACTTCTGTGACTAAAACAAAAATAAATTCATTCTGTATCTGTGCACAACAAATGTATGAATGCAGTGGGATGTTGGCCTGGTTCAACACATGATTCCTCCATGTGGAAAGGCTTAAACAGAATGTTGATTTTTCCCACTCACTCCAAAAGAGTCTCTGGCGCTGTCTATTTTTAAATCCTGGCTGAAAACTCAGCTGTTCAAAGAAACATTTTCACTTTGATTGATCAACACGTCCCATCATTTTACTTTATAAATTTTGTTTTCTGTTTTCTATTTTGATTTTTTTTGTTTTTGCTTTTATTTTTGTAATATGATCTTGTGTGCCCTGGAAGGCACCTTTTAAATATAAAGTGTTATTATTAGAAGTGGTATTAGCCTTGTATTGGAAAGAGGATACCACTGCCAGTATTTTTAGTTGCGAGGAGAGAGTTGACCAAGTGCATACTCTGAAATATTATACAACACTGTCTGCATTTAAGTGTTGTGGTATTTTTTTTTTCTTTTATAAGTAAAACCATGCCTGGTTTAGCTGCTTTTGGACTTATGTTTAGACTTATTGCACAGAAAATTTAAACATAGTTTTTGTGTGCTAAAGTGGTTATTTTTGATTTAGTATGCTAACTCTGTAAATCTCCAAGTTTATTTAACACTGCTTTCCTTTTGTCAGAATACTTGACTATAGAATCAATCATTAAAGTGAAATGTGTCAACAATTCTTCTTTTTAAAGTAGAATTAAAAAATAACAAATAATAACTTTAAGGTTATGCTATTAAAACTTTAAAAGCTCAAAATTAATGTAAGATTCATGGCAGCGATGAGTGTATGCAAACTAGTTTGTGGAACAGCAGATATATTTGCGAGTTATCCATATCTAAATCTTTCCTTGTGTCGCAGTCTGGAGTTCTGCCCTGAAGCCTGTGTCTGTGATAATTACACTGTATCACACCCAGGGTTTATTTATTTTTTTAAAGAAGAAGCAGAGACTGATGGATCTTACTGTATTTTTAGAGTTTAGGCTGCCCTTTTGTCCTGATGCCCATCCCTCCTGGGATGAGGATTTAGATCCGCAGCTGCTAGGGGAAGCTTTCTATAGAGCTGTTTGATAAGCAAGTGCTAAAACATCAAGCACAATGTTTAGAAAATGAAGTCCTGTCAAGTTTGCAGTATTTTGATGAGCACGAACAGCGAACAAAAAAAGATATCTGGCACTTACGCCAGGAATTGTTGAATGGTTCTAAAAAATAAATTAGGAAAGCAAGACAGGCTTTAGTCAAGCAGAGACATCTTTCCAATAAAGCATTTCTTCCTCTGCTTCAAACATCTTAATGTACCATCATCTCAGCCAGAGATGCTGCTGGCTTAAGGATGTCAAAAGAATATTCATGATGCTTGTGGACACAAGGCAATTCTCCCTGTGACAAACTTGACATATTGGTCCATCAATGCTCCCTTCTGTAGACAGTAATGACAAAGTAGGGCAGAATTCATAAATCACAGGCCAGTAGGGATGTTGGCTGACATTGATGCATGCAGAGACGCTAAAAACACGGCACAGGGAGATAAAAAGACAAAGGAACTGCTCATTGACTACATTAGAGGCGAACGCTGATGAATTGCGCAATATGTGAAATGAAATCTGAGACTGGTTTAGTGTGTATACAGTGCAGAGACCTGCAATAAAGCAGCATTATGCGTCACATGGTTTGTGCAGTTTTACATCAATATGGACATATAGCAAATATCTGTACATGCAAGTAAAACTAAGCCAGCTCTTTAAAGACAAAGCAATTATGGCTTTAAAAACGGTACGTTCAAACAGAAACAAAAACAGAGTATCTTCGGTGGATGGCTTCTTCATATTTAATGTCATACAGACAGCGACAGGAGAACCTTCCTGTCCTCAACCATCAGCAACTACAACAACTCTGAAGAACCTTGGATAATAGGAATTAGAACAAAGTTTACTTTCCCTTTGAAACTAATAGAGTAGCTATATTTGGATTAAATTTGAGCTTTGACTTTAATGATATCATCACGCTACACTATTTTTGACCCACATATTTCTTTTACAGCTTTTATTTTGAAGATTACTTATAATGAGTTTTCATTTCCTGCTTTTGTTCATTTCTACCCATTGGATGATACTTGCTACCGCTGTAAACTACAGCACATAAAGTGGTTAAACTGTTGCTGCCATGTCCTTGGATTAGTTGTTTTGTTAGAGAATGGATGAATTGCTATAAATTGATCTCTTTCTAAGTCACTGGTGTGAATGCAAAGACTTAACTGGTCCACCCGTTCCCAACTCTGCAGACACCTGTGATTACTGCTAAGCGGGTTGCGCTGGCCACCCAATTAATCAAAGTCTGCAGTTTAGTTGCTGACTACTCTTGTCCATATATCAGAATTCCTAAGTGGTACACTGAATCCAGTGTTTTCATTCCAGCCATGCCTGTGTGTGTGTGCGCGTGTGTGTGAGAGTGGGTGTCATTGAATGAGAGGTGAAGTGTGCAGTGCTGTGTTCGCTCCAGTACTACATCAGCATAGTCCATTTGTTACTTTGTGGCGATGAGAGTTCGCTTTCTTTGTATTATCACCAGCCTTTACAATTTGCTGTAGGGGTAAATGATCTGTGCATATATGCTTGATACCTGTGGATAAAAATAAATATAAAGAAAGACGCTAAAGAAAATAGCTGTTTTCGGCATTGCATAAAGTAGTTTTATATAATTTATTAATGGATTTTGGATTAATTTGTCCTTTAAAAATAGACTAAAATCCCTATTTCCATCTAGATCAGTCTGATCTACAGTTCCTTTGGGAGTATTTTTTTATCTGGTATTTGCAGCTCCAATCTTCTGCTTGAACTCCATGGTTGGATGTTCCTAGTTATCAGTGGTATGTGTCTGGTTGGATGAGTTTGTAAAGGGGAAGTGTGATCTTGCTGTGCCTAATATGACAATATAAAGACTGTTTGGTCACCTAATCTGCTGTTACAGCCTGAATCAGTGTTCAGATCCCAGCAGAAAATGATGTCTGTGGATATCTCTGAGGTAAGATCGGCCTTAAATAATTGGCTGTGGTTTCACTCGTACATGATCGATTGCCAGGTAAACAACATTACCATTTCAAATCTGCCCTCGGGGTTGTTAGCAACTGCTTCCTGGGCTGGATGACTAATTGAGGGATGCTGTGGTTCCAATTTAAATCTTCTTTTTCCATTAAGATCAAGGATGACTTCTTCGCAAGGGCATATGTAGAGTAGCTGGCTCCCATGGACTTCTTCTGTGTTCTTTGGGCGTAAGGCTACATTTATATTCATGTTTGCAAACAGTGCGGTAACACGGAAATTTAGATAAATTAGATATCTCTGTCTGTGAATATGGAACAGAAGCGGGAAACGAGGTTATGCTATGCAGAGGCGTTGAATATCTCTGCCCCTCTTCAAATCACTGTGTCATTCTCTCATATAAAAAGAGCTGCATAAGATATTCATGTGTGCCAGTAACCTAGATTTTTAAATGTTTTATTTGACAGCCTGTCTCCTGTTGCTGCACAGAGCCAATGGGGCCTCCGTTCACTGCTTTGATGTCTGGACTAAGGCTGCGTTGCTATGCATATGTATGAGTGTTTAAATTGCAATGAGTGAGTACATCTTTGTTTCTTTATGCTTGATACTGATAGAAAGTGGAAAAAGTATTTCTTTTGTGATGCGTTTAAACTAGGTCACCTTCAACGACTTCCTTCCTACGACAAGAAAACCTTTTTGTACAGGGTTCCATATTTGCCATGTAAAAAGTCTAAAACTTTCAGAGTTCTCAGACCCGTTACATTTACATTTACGACAGCTTTTCCTGTTAGTGGTTAGGCTTGAAATATGTTATTTGAAAAACATTGAGACTGCAAGGACAAAGGCAAGAACAGTAGGAAGGACTCTAAACCAGTGGTTCTTAACCTTTTTTGAGGTACTGAACCCACCAGTTTCATATGCGCATTCACCGAACCCTTCTTATTCCCCCCGCCGACACACAAAATACTTTGCGATATTCTGATTTAGTAATGTAATTATATTACCTGTGTTACCACCCCCACGCCTCTAGAGCCAGTAGCAACCCCGAAAAGATGCAACTAAGGAGCAGATTTAGACTATAGCATTTGGTAAAAACGTGAGCTTTGCTGAAGTAATTAAAGACACAAGTTCAAATCCATGTTGAGAGTGGAGCTCCTTCAGTCATTGCTCCTCCGCAGCTCTTATTGGCTAAGCAACGTAACGTGATCCTCTGCAGCAAGCGGAGCATCACCACGACTTTACACAAGTGTGTCTTTATCTCCACGGCAGAGGCTCCGCCGAACCCCTGAGACCGACTCACCGAACCCCTGGGGTTCGATCGAACCCAGGTTAAGAACCACTGCTCTAGACACAAGGACACTAGTTTGTGTCACAAGGAAAGAAAATAAAGATCCAAGAACAAAAGGAAAGTACAGACACAATGAAAGAAGCAAAAGGAAGGCGTAAGAACACAAGGAAGAAAACAAAGGAATCAGAAAGAAAGACAAAAAAAGAAAGAACACAAGGGAGAAATTAATGAGGAGGGAAATGAACTTGAAGTAGACTAGAAAGAATGATGGAGAACATAACTTTTGGACAATAAGATAGGGCATAAATACTAGAAACAAATATTTTCCTTTTTTCCTCCATACTAATTCAGATGTGGAACTCACTGAAACCAAATTCCATACCATGTCAGACTTTTCTAGGTACCACAGGAGACCTGATTGCAATCCTCAATATGCATCAAGTTACAGCAGAACTGACATGGTAAGGATCCTGACCTACAAAACTATCAGAGGCTCCGTTACTGACAGTTTGACCTGCCAGAAGCTTATCACACACTTCGTTGGCACAGGTGTCACCTGAAACCCTGTTTACCGAAGGAGAGGATGTGGTCTGGTGTCCAGCTGTCACTTCGGTAAGAGGACCGATTAACCCATTCCTGTCAACATGCACACTGATTTTAATACAGCAAAATACACTTCTGGACTATGCACAAAAACATTAAAATTCAGATGAAATAATACAATAACCACAAACCAATCGACAACGAAAAAAATAAAGTGAAGCCTGTTTCTCCTTGTGCATCACATACTGTGCAGGTACATCTCGCCACATTAAAATTGATTAGGAAATTACATTTATCAATTAGAGAACCTAATTGATGTGGATATGGATTCTGTGTGTATATTACCCTGTGTGCAATGAATCTGATATTGATCAGTTACACAGGGGGACATATTGCAACTGAAATGTATTAAAATTTCTGGCAATTTTAATAATTATAGCTCAATATATAGTTTCTCATAAAATTTCAACAAAATATAAGCCCAATAAAAATATATATTTTTTAATATTTGCCTACCGAGAGCTATGTATACTGTTGCTGCTGTGCACTCAGTACTTTACCAGGGCTTTCTTTGCATGAATTACTGCATTGAGATCATCGGTTTGTGGCGGTATTAAAATGGAAGCCCAGATTGCTTTTAACTGAGGTATTTGGTTTATCTGCATTGCTGGGGTCTGACATGATCTCCCTTTTGACCATAACCCATAGATTCTCTGTGGGGTTAGAGACAGTATGTTTGTAGTATTGTTAAGGTAAAGTGCTGCTGGAAGATAAAATCAGCATAACCAGAAAGGTTGATAGCTGAGGGAACCATGGAGGGCTCCAAAATATCCAGATAAGATACCTCGCTGATTTTGGATATAAGAAAACACATTTGACCATCGCTATCAAATGACATGATTCCCCAAGTCATCACCGACTGGAAAATTCACTCTCATCCTTAAGGAAGTGGTATTCTGTGCCTCTCCTGTTTCTAATCCACACCCTGATTTATAAATGTGGTATGTAATCAAAAGAGGGGGTTTAAGACCCCTGGGCAACAGTTCGGTCCCTTTTCTCCTTTGTCCAGTTAAGAATCCCAGGAAAATCGCACAAGCAATAGGACACTTACAGCTCATGAACTGACCACAATCACATTTCTCACCTTATGAATTTCCAATCTCTTAACTTTGCTTTGCTTGACAATTATCTCAACCCTGATGCTTTTTGTCTTCCGCTTAACATTAAATAAATTGCAGACGTCACTCTGTGAACAATGAGCTTCTATAGCAAAAACCTTCTACTCTATGTCCTCAATAGGGATGTAATGCTTCTCAAAAATGTTTCAGGAAGACTATTGAGTTGGATCCTGTCTAGAAATGTATTAAAAGTTTCTGTACATCATTTAAATTAAGAGCTTGCAATAATTGCCACTAGACTTTGCCAAAAAGAAATTGATTGTTGTGCCAAAAAAGAGAAAAAGGAATAAAACCAAGATGTATGTCTGATGCCCGAGAATGACTTTATGTCTGGACTGAGTGTGCCAGTTGGACATACTTAATTTTGGTTTCCTATTAACAACAGATGCCAAACTCAACATATCATAGTCCATTAATGATTCCATTAATCACTGATTTATTCAGACCAACTGCAAGATTTGTAAATTGAACAATTCAACTACTTCAACATACACTTAATGAACTGCAGCCATATTGAATTTGATCACAGGACTACTCAATGGCCTCTAAGAGTCCTGGTTGGAAGTTAAGTTGTATTGCAATAAATAAAAAGATGGTGAAATTGTGTGTGAAGATAGACTTTAATAGTCATAAAACCTGTTACATATGTGCTAAATCCAAGACTTGTGGTTTTGCAGAATAAACCGTATATAGAAGAGTACAAATTTGAGTCAAAACTTTCTTGCTGTGTAGCTGAATACTTTTGTTGTGACCCATGAGTTGCAGCTGATAACTGAAGTCTGCTTCCAGTTACAAGCGTTCCTTCCTGTTCCACATTTGGTCTTTATGTGTCAAGTCTCTGATTGTACTACTTCTTTATACTGAAACACAACTTCTGCTGGACAGCTCCCAAGAAAAGAGTTGTCACAAATGTGATGCAACTAGTTGAAACATGTAGTTTTATATTTGAAGAAGGACATTTCTAGTCACCGTTGACAGATGTTGGTTGTTGGAAAGAACTAGTTCGCTTTGGTCTACTTCCACATCATTTCTGCATGACAGTACCAATCGATATTGCAAGCATTTGGGGTGAATTTTTGTCCCTTTTCTTTAAGGACAAGAAATACATTTCTACTCTGTTAAAATAGGTTTAAAAAACCTATTACAATCAAGATCAGCCAGCAGAAACCAACAACACGTTTAATGCAAAATATCAGTGTCTTCATTCACACCTCCATCAGGGGATTGGAAAGAAGTGGGATTTGGAAGGGAGATTTATTTTAAGGATACTTTTTATGTTTAAAATCCAATTCATTTCCACAGCTTTTCATCAACTTTTAGACCCTCAAAATAGTTACACACACACACACAATAAATATAT
>CAEGAF010111828.1:0-10525 GCA_903067075.1 Micropoecilia bifurca
TATAGAGAGAGAGAGAGAGAGAGAGAGAGAGAGAGCATGTTGAACTGCCTAGTTTTTGAAATGTGCTACAAATTAAATTTGATTGATGACTGACTGAAATACCTGCCATTCGTTTTAGATTGAATTATGAAATAAAAAACTTTGTCTCCACAGCTGTACAGAACCTTGGGATGGCCTTGTAACTTGAATCCCAACACAGTCTACTCAAGTAAATCATAAACATGGGAAAAGTTTATGAAAATGTTTAAAGGAAATACTTGACAGATAAGTTTGAGATGCATCTGAGGTGCAACATCACAGTTTAAGAAAAAGATTGTAAAGGAAGGATTAGAGTTAGTATTTCAGACTTGATTTAGACAGATCTAAATCAATATCATATCATAATCTAATATGATCTAATATCTAATATCATAATCCCACACAAGAGATGATGAGGAGGAGAGTTGGAAAAAAAGTAAGTTGGAAAAGGGATAAAGGAGTGAAGGAGGTATTAATATAAATGTGTCTCAAGATATTGTTTCCATGTTGTCTCTTTCTAACAATCAATCGGTTTGATTCTAAGTGGAAATGAAAAGGCAACAGGAAAGTTTCCTATTCGGAAAACTTATTTTTAATGCAGACTAATTCTACACGTCACTCTCACAGATTATAAATACTTCTCATTTCTTTTAACCTTTGAAAGGGGTTTATATCAAAACCTCTTCAGATATGAAGAATCGAGATCATGAGACCTAAATGTCAATTGCAAAGGAGATCTAGGCAGAAAATATGCAGCATGCATCAAAATGGTTACACAGATCAAAAACAACAATAACAATAATAAACAGCACATTAAAACAATAATATAAGAAAAAACAATTAATAGATTTCCTTGTTCTTAATATTTGTGAAATATTTCCAAAAAACATAAGATCTGATGTGCAGATTGGAGATGATGGGAGTCGTAATGCTGAATGACTGAACATCCACCCATCCATCCATCCATTTTCTTTACACCCTTGTCCCTTAGTGGGGTCGGGAGGTGCTGGTGCCTCTCCAGCTAACGTTCCAGGTGAGAGGTGGGGTCACCCTGCAGGTCGCCAGTCTGTCGCAGAGCAACACAGAGACAAACAGGACAAACAACTATGCACACACACACTCACACCTAGGGACAATCTGGAGAGGTCAATTAACCTGACAGTCATGTTTTTGGACTGTGGGAGGAAACCGGAGTACCCGGAGAAAACCCACGCAGCATAGGGAGAACATGCAAACTCCCATAAGAGAACAGTAGCACTTTAGTTAAAGTGAAGACTGACATGACACTGTCGTAAACATGACCTAACACCTGATATGAACATGAATGAGTTTTCAAAAATATATAAATGACGCGTCATTCTCTGCAAAGTTCCATTAAAACTTGCATTAAAAGTGTCATTATTTACCAAATGACACGTGATGACAACACTGATTCCATGTTCATATCAGGTGTCATGTTTATGTCAGTCTTATGCACACCCCTTCAAATAAAGTGTTACCAGGAACTAGCAAAAGAAAATTAATGTTTTTAATCCCAAATGGACCAAAGTGCAGCACAGAAGACATAAAAACATTAAAATTACTAACACAGAATATTAAAATACAAAACACTTTGAAAACACACATAATCAGCCATGCAAATATGCTATAATAAAACAACAAGCCAAAATCAACATCTTGTTGGTGTCAAATTGCAAGGAAAAGAATCGAGTTTAAAGAAAAACAGGCAGGTATGTAGCATTTCTGTTTTACATGGGAAGCTACTTCACATTTTAGGTCCTACCAGCAAAAACATAGTGTCCCTCAAGACCTTCAAAATGTATGGAAAACCCGTGTAATGAAGATGAAAAATAAAAATTGTGCCGCAGAATTTTGTGCTGTTTAATCTAGACCACAACAGTCTATAAATTCAGAGCACACAACCTTAAATCTGTTGCTACATTGCCCAGTCTTTTTTTTCTTTGTCTTTTCTAAGAAACTCAAGGTGATATTTTTCCTGCAGTTAAAGGAAACAATATTGCTAAAAAAACTTCACTTTAAAAAACTCAAGTCAATCCTTTCAGGAGGAGATGGATTTACAGAGAGCTCCTTGTTCTACCTAAATAAAGATTATTCTGTAAAAAAAAAATCCAACCAAAACCAAAACGTTAGAAAAATGAAATGTCCTGGAGATGGGAACGGACTGACATGTTCAGAACGAAACACAAAACACCATGTGGAAAATGACCCATTTTTGGCCTTCAATGTGGAAACGTATCTTTTCAAACTGGGAGACATAATGAAACATGGACCAGGTGAAATGCAAGGAAGACGGGTTCCAATTTTAAGAATAAAATAACACAAATTACAAATATTTTTTAAGGTAAGTACACACTAACATCAATCAATCAATAAAGTTTTATTTGTACAGAACATTTCAGCAGCAAGGCAGTTCAAAGTGCTTCACATCATAAAAACACTAAAATACAAAACCAAAAAGAGAAACATTACATTTTGCCATCGTTACTCATCAAAATTTTGGTCAGCGTTTCATTTATTGTGGTTCAACAGCAACTCTTAACAGGCTGGTTTTCAGTCTAGATTTAAAGGAACTCAGTGTTTCAGCTATTTTCCAAAAGTTTGTTCCAGATTTGCACATAAAACCAAATAACAAAGTAGCAGAAACACAAACACACATGCATAATCACTCAATACGGGAATGGTCACTGTTAAAGCACTGTGAGAAATATGTGATACTTAGGTACATTTCAGTGTTTTTTAGTTAAACTAAAAACATTTTTGTTGCCCACAGAAGAAGTCAGAATGAATTAGAAAGCAACAGCAGAAAATGTATTTAATTCAACATGCTCAAGCCCTTCTGTTGGCCAATAATCTACTAATTTAAGTGTCGGAGAATCATTTTGCCACTGATGTTCCCCAGCTGTTCTTAAAGGGAACAAAGGGTCGCTGGAGGTACAACAGAAGTGGGCAAGGACACTAACCAGGAACACACTGCGGTCGCGGCTGCCGGCTGAAAAATCAGCTGCTCGTTTCACCTCGACAGATCCAAGATGACATTTAGCTGCCAGCGTTCTGCCCTGCATTTGAATAGAGGAAAGACTCGAGACGCTATAATGGCTGATTGTCTGCAGCAGCAGAGGGATGTTCAAGAATGTAAGCATGACCATCCTGCTGGGTGTTGTTCGAAGTCTCAAACTCATGGCCTACGTCCATTTATCTTATTTTTTTGTTGCTATTTTCACATTGACACATTAACCCCTACTTATATCAATCCATCCAAAACGACAGCTTACCTTTTGTTTCTCAAAAGCTCAAACTCTTTCATGAAGTTTACAGCTCAATTTTAAAGCAAACACAGTTTTGCAGAAGTATTTATACCCATCGTAGCTACCGCAATGTAAATGATTTAGTTACAGACAATTGTGAAGAGGAAGGAACTTTTTTTTTCAATATCTTTTGGGGATTTATTTTTTTACATAGTTGAAATTAAGTCTAAGCCATTCAAACACAAATATGATTGTTTTAGCTAAATGGTGGTCAATTCCACGTTGCGTTGGTAGGCAACATCCTGCGTTTTTTTAATGTTCCCCAAGCTCAACACACCTCAATGAAATAAGTAGCAGATTACAAGATCTCTGGGGGGAAAAAAAACTTCATGATTTCCTGATGAGGCCGTTAATTCAACTGTGCTGCAGCAGAGGAGAATCAGAAACATGCAGGATGAAAGCTGCAGACACGTGGTATAAAACATCCTCCGTTCTTCTGCTGCTCCACACTCCCTTGACTGGTTCACCTGCATTCAATGTCACTCTCCTCTCCCATCAGTGTATAAATTTACTGGTTTCCATTGTTCTTGACTGGATGGCTCCATGTCCTGCTTTCCTTATGCAAGATCCGTAAATTTTCTGCTTCTGTAGTTAAACCTCCCAATATCCTGTCTGCATTTTGTCTTTCTGTCATCACATGAAGTTGGATTTATGCACATCTAAATTTTTTATGTAATTCACTAAGTATTTTAACGTTTCCGGTTGTAATGAGACAAAGTGAGAAAAAGTGGTGGAGTCCTTTTGTGAGGCAGTGTAGAAATGTCTCTATTGCTGCTTTAGATTCAGTCGAGATGACTTGGGTCCGGAAAGCTAACCGAGGATTAAATTTAACCCAGTGGGAAATCAGTTTCTTGCTCTGCGTTAAAACAGGAATTCAAAGACGAGATCTTGCACTGTGTTGCTGCCGTGTTTTACGCTTCTGTCACAACAATCATGAGTCAACCACACAAAAACACACAACAGATTAAGGTTCGTTTCATCCTTCATTTGCATCACTTTAACTAATAAACCCATCCTTCCTGCGTTGCTGTTGTGCATTTTGTTAAGACATTTTTCACAAAGCCGCCCTCTGGCAGCATTGAGAGCCGCAGTATAACCGGTCCCATGATGCCGCGTTCTGGCTGATATTAAGAGGATCAGAATCTGGGTCTGGACTTACACAAGCATTATACAAACAGAACAACTAATACAAAGAAGAAAACAATGCCACTCTGTGTGGAATGATCCTTCCTGTCCTTTCACTCGTCGTTCCTGGTTCCTGGTCCGGGCTGCCCAGGTTTTTCCCAACTGGGTTTCACCACGTCAGCCGAGCTCTTTCAGGACGAGATGTTCATTTTGTACAGGATGTTTCATGTTTGCTTGTCGTTACACGTGTCAATAAACACCATATATCCACTGGAACGGCGCAAGAAGCTGATAGAACAACATTCCTCAGAGAATATCTGTTGACACAATGAAAACACACAGAAATATTTGTGGCTGAACAAACCAAAGTCGGGAGGAATGTCTCAGCTGAATGCCAAATGAGACCAAATGGGACCCATTATTAAAAAAAGGAAAAAATTCACATTTTTGTGTTTTTGTACCTTCATTTGGGTGCAAAAACCCAAATGATGGGTGGATGGATGGTGTTTTTGTACCTTCATTTGGGTTTCAACAGCTTCTAAAAACAACCAAAGAGCTTAAAAACCTTTGGCATTCTTTGGCAATAAATTAGCAATAAAGATTTTGACCTGAGTGAAGTCGGTCCTCTCACCTTCTTCAAATCACACAAATTTTGCCAAACATTTGTGCAGCTATCACTTTAAAGACAGTAAGAAATGTTTCCAGAGGTCATGAAAAGTCAACCAGCCACCCACCTTCTTCAAATCAGACAAACAAAAGTGCTACTTTGGCTTTGAAGATATTAATGAAAGTTTGAAGGTCATTTTGATTTTGTAAAAGTGGTGGAGCTGGTTGACCTTTACATTATCTTCCATATCTTCAAAACCAAAGCTGCACAAACCAACACAAATGTGTCAATTGAGTTGATTGACACCAACTTTGTCTGATTTGAAGAAGGGAAGGTCTGGTTGACCTTTCATTACCTCTGGAAACATTTCAAACTTTCTTTAAAATGATAGCGGCACAAATGAAAATTTTTGTTGCACAAACGTTTGACAAAATCTTTGTCTGATTTGAAGAAGGTGAGGGGGCCAACTTCACTCAGGTTATTTTTTTGGTGTCTGGAAATCGAGTCATCAAAGCCCTTTGGTTTTTTTTAGTCACGTTGTTACCTAGCAACCTCAGCCATGCCAGCCTGCTACCTAGCAACCTAACCTGAGCTCCACACTATGGTTGGCTTACCATTTAGCAGTGGTGGGACGTAACAAAGTACAAGTACTTTGTTACTGTACTTAAGAACAATTTTTGTGTATCTGTACTTTACTTAAGTAGATTTAATAATGGATACTTTATACTTTTACTCCACTACATTTTACAGTAAGTATCTGTACTTTCTACTTCACTACATTTCCACAAAACTGTCGTGTTACATCCAAGTCGCCTTGCGCTTTTTTGTCCATTAAAATGTGAAGTTCAGGGACTTAAGGTGGCGCCGTAAAAACCAAGCAATAACGTGACTTACGTGTCCGTTGTCCGTTTTAATGGTGAGTGTAAATGTTGAATTACTTGGACTTTAAGCAGCAGTTCATTCTGAAACAAGCTTATAACAGGCAGAACTGACCAGACTAAAATGTCTAAGAACAACTTTGTACAAAAAAAAAATGCACAGACCACAGACTCATCCTAACCTGTTCAAGGAAGCATAATTGGTTACCCTTAAATGGTGTGAGCTGTTGAATTTGCTCAGTGAAAACAGAATCCCCTTCAACACCATTTGGGTTTAAACACTTGCTCTTCTCCAGAGCATCAGAGGGTGCAGAGAATACCAATAACACTAATTAAGTTAGAAGTTCTTTTGTCTGACACTGGAGAACAGGCTGTTAGCAGAAATACATAACATACATAATTTAGTTTCCATTAATTCAATGAGATCGACTTTAAAGTGATTTAATTTATATGTACAGACGGCCTTGGCTGCCCTCCTGAGAAGAAGGGAAGTGGAAAAATAGACACTGGTTCTTTAAATGTTTGCACTGTTTTCTTGGAAATGCAAATTTTCTTTATTTTCAATTTTGAAGAAGAAAAGAAAGAGAACTCTGTTTCAGAGTTTAGATCTTTTGATGGCATTTAAAATGAGGATGTCATGTTGCACCACCGCGGTTCCAGTTGTTTCAGGCCAAGCTTTTCCCAAATGTAAAATGGTGCCAAATACTCCTGAACTTCATTACAACTGAGTTTTAGGCCTTTATTTAGGAATAAAACTTATAAAGTTGTAATATTAGGACTTGTTTCTCTTATTACAAATTTATTCTTGCATTTTTCAACAGTAGTCTCAGGATACTATAACTTTATTTTTGTATTCTGACTGATTTTGTATGATTTTATTCTCGTAATTTTATAATTGTTCTCATAATTTTTTTTTTACTTTTAATTTTTTCTTTGTATTCCCTTAATGCTCCATCGTCCATCATAAACCACCTAAGGAGCAATTCTTACCTATCAGAGTCACATTATGCTGCTTCTCTTCTTTTTCCAGTATTGTGAGTAAAACCTTCGAAATTTGGGAATGCATCAGTCGAGAGGCAAAGCGGAGAGACAAAGTCAAGTAGTGGCTCTTGGTCAGAAGTACCAGAAAGACGATGCAAATCTACTGGCAGTCAAGACTGGAAATAAAACAAACATAGAATAAATGGAGGTAAGTCTGAGCCTATGGCATCATGGGTATATCTGAGTGAGAAATACGCTAAAGGAAGGTTTTAATCCTGCCCTTTAAAAGTAGACAGGGTGTCTGGCTCATTTACAACAGTGTGAGCTGGTTCAGCCTGATAAAATAAAGATCAGCCTCTCGTTCTGATTTCACATACTCTGGTTCCTACGAGTGAAACGCCAGTTTTCAAATGATATTGAAACTCTGAAGACAAGAGAACCTGATGATTCATGCCAAAAAATGACACTTTCTGATAACTATCCTGCCTCATGACTCAGACATTTCATTTTGTTTTCAGAAAACGTTTTGTTACCTCGACTCCACTGATTTTTCCTATCCATTGAGGTCTTCTATGCCATTTTGTGTCCATTATTATGACAAGAGTTAACAGCTGTGAGGGCAATGCCAGCGCTGTTAATTTGATATGACATGGTGTATAATTAGTACGCCGCTTGACATTTCACATGTCATTTCCATGCATGTTCAACAAATCAGAGCCAACAATGCATCAATTCAGAAACATTAACTAACATGCATAATGATCAGGGATCAGGTAAAGAGTAGCAGCAGTGAATCAGAGGTATAAATTAAAAGGTGTAAAATTATACCAACAAATTGGATCTCTTTCAAATGCAGGAAGTTTTTGTATTGTTTTGTGGCTCAGAACATTTTTCTGTTTTTGAGTCAGGCCCGTTTACTGTCGCCAACCCATCATCTCTCTCTAGTTTCTTTTTTAATAATCTCTTGGTTGTACGGTTTTGTTTTTGTTGGGGTTTGGGGAGAAGTTATGAACAGGACAACAGAAATTTTAACAGAGGAAAGAAAAACATGGAGAAATAAATGAAATTTTAGTCCAGATGTAGATTCTCTTTCTTAACCAGTTTAGACATTTACTAGCTGCTCCGCTATTACTAACATGTCAACATAGTCTTCAGTAGAAAATCTTCATGATGGTTTTATATATAAAGGTTTTCATTTCCATTACCACATTCCTCATATGGACAAAAACAAACAACAATCATTTAATCAGTTTAATTACTCCTCTGACTGCAGAAACAATCATCTTTAGGCCAGTAGCTATTTTCTTGTTGCCATGTCACGACTTGCTTTATCAGAAAAAAATGTTTTCTTTTTTGTCCCATATTGAACAAGTCGTATTTATGCAACAGGATGTTACATAAATTTGACCTCAACGAAAGCGACGCCTATCAGCATCGCTTTCGTTGAGGCATAAAGCCTTTGACATTTTGACAAAATAAAAGCTATTAAAAAGTCTGATAATCTTCAAGTAAACCCTTGTATTTGTTGTTATTCTGTTGAGGGAAGTGCCACAGGTCCCTCCTGCCCCCCGTAGTTTACGGCCCTGCCCACAAATCATCTGATCCCACCAGACATTCATGCTGAACCTGTGACTGTCTCTCTCGCTCTCTCTCTCTTTCTCCTATCACCATCGCTTTCGTTGAGGCACAAACAAAGCCTTTGACATTTAGACAAATAACTGCGCTTTATTTTTTTGTCTATCATCTGAATAAATCAAGTAATAATTTGTTTTCACCCCTCAGTTTTTAAAATGATAATTATGACATATTAAGTTTCATTTATTTCAAACACATTAATAATTAAAATGCCATGATATGAATTTGGATGACTATTTGTTAGGAAAAGAGGCAGACAGAAGAATAAACATAGTTCAACCTGGCTCCTTTCTTTCATACTGTCACATTCCTAAAATAAAGTAACTTTTTTTTGCCAAAAGTGATTTCAGCAAAAAAAAAAAACAAACAAACAAACAAAAAAAGTTTTAATTATACAAAAAATAATTTAGGCCCATATTTTAGGAAGGTGACAAAAACAATAAAATCAAGCTAAATGAAACAACACAGTTAATAAATATGCAGTTACATGAAACTATTATTTGGTTAAATTGATGTTCAATTAGAACAAGCTGCCATCACACATCAAGCGGATTCGCTCCAATTCTGACCATCTTTCCTGTCTTTGCTGATAAAGAGAATCCCCACAGCATGATGCTGCCTTCACCAGTTTCCCACAGTAACAGCACTGTGAGATGCTCAAAACATTTGAAATGGTTTTATAACTTAACCCTAAACAAAAACAACAAAGGAAAAATATCCGTCTCTTCTTCCAAATTGAAAGCCTCAAAATATATTACATGAGATTTAACTGTCATTTTGTTGCTGCAACAGGAAAATATCGCAGTGATCGCCTCGGTGATGATAGATAATTAAATAAAAGGGCATAAAAATATAAAAGGCCTATTTTACCTTTCTGAGAAACGGCTGCTGGGTGAAGGTTCGGGTTCATGTTATAGGTCAACTGAGACGACCTGTTCTCTTTCAAGGCTCAGACACAAAACATCAGTTCTGGCTTTAAAGTACATGACTTAATTGAAAAAGTTGATAATTCATGTTCATGTATTGCCAAAAATCATAAAAACACAAACAGTCACTAGATGTTTTATACACAGAGTACATCTCTGTAGAGGCACCGAACCAGATTAGTGTTTCAGACTTTTCTTTGATGAATATATGACTTTCTAAAATAACCAATTACTCATTTCCTGCATTTCTCCCCAAATCCAATGCATATTTTATTAGTTCATTTACCGTTTTCCTCTGTGAGAGAATAACCAAACATTTTGGGGGAAAGTGAGAGCAAAACTAATCACACTCTTAATAACGATCATAAAAGAAGTCTGTGAGCTTTGGATCAGGACATAATAAATCTTCTCTGGTCTTTATTCGGCTCTAAAAACGGCTTTCTGTGTAAATCCACTACCATATCAGCTCTCATCCACCACCTTTTTTAACTCCTTTTGGTTTCTGATAAAAATCAACATCAAAAATACTCTACTCTGTGATTCTGTATTGAATGAGAAGCCTTTCCTCCCCCAACACACAGAGAAAAAAAGTGTGGGAAGAACTAAGTACATCATGTAAGTAAGTGATGAATCTATCAGTGTCTAAGATCGCTGTTGGGGAATTTCGATCCATTCCTTTTTTCATAGCTTTACTTCAGTTCACGGACGTCTGCAGGCATTTGTTTGTTTTCTTCTCTTTACTTCCAGCATAGCAGTCAGTTTCTTATGGAGTGAAAATAGTCTCAAAAAGATTTGTGCGTGCGTAAAAAGATTTGTGCGTGCGTAACAGGATTTGTGCGTGCGTAAAAAGATTTGTGTGTGCGTAATACTTGATTTGTAAAACTTAAAAATAAAATAAACCTTCTCCTACGCCTATACATGTTGAAAAAGTACACACAAATCACCTGTTACGCATGCACAAAACTGCATTTACACACAAATCCGGTTACGAGTGCACAACTATTTTTGAGACTCATTTCACGCCTCGGG
>CAEGAF010111833.1:0-41700 GCA_903067075.1 Micropoecilia bifurca
ACACTCACACCTAGGGACAATTTAGACAGATCAATTAACCTAACAGTCATGTTTTTGGGCTGTGGGAGGAAACCGGAGTACCCGGAGAAAACCCACGCATGCACAGGGAGAACATGCAAACTCCATGCAGAAAGGCCGGGGCCAGGAATCAAAGCCAGAACCTTCTTGTTGCAAGGCAACAGCTCTACCAACTGTGCCACTGTGCAGCCCATCTACTGTGCAGCCCATCTACAAAATTTTATTTAGAAGAATCACATTGTAATTCCTATTAATGTCATTGAGTGTGTATGGGCGCAAATTCTCAAAAAAGTACCAGTTCGGGTCAGAAAATAACACTCATGCCTTAGTTTTATACCTTGTTGTGACTAAAACAAGTTTAAGGTAGTGTGGTAGTAATTTCATGTCCCAAATCTACCAATATCTCTGACAGCTTGTACTTGATCCACAGTTTGCCATAATTGGCCTGTGTTCTGAACAGGACCTCCACTGACACACGTCATTATGAATTTTAATATCTACGCAGCCGAGAGAATCTGCTCTGTGAACACGCCTCTGTGAAAGTATGAACAGATAAGCTGCCCGGTGTCTTATCTGCTGAATGCTTGATCCAGCTGCTTGTGTTTATCTAAACCACAGACTCACAGTAGATTCTTCACGTATTTCTGTCCTCTTAAACTGGCACTGAGAAAAGTATTCGTATGCCTGTGTAGAACCCCAACCCTGTCGAATGATCGTTCTTCTACCTCAACGATCAGTTTGTGTCCAAAGTTTTCCTTTTTGTTTCTTTTGGCCATAAGTAAGAATCTCTTCTACTGCTCACGTCTGAGTAAGAGCGGCATTATTCTTCTCTCCGAGCTCCAAAGAGAACAAAATGTCTATCGCATGAAAAGTTCATCAGTGTTCTCCACAAAATGTTAATATATTCAAGCTCCAACAACAACAGCTCTGCCTTGCTCCACTCACAGAACACTTTGTGCCCAGATTTTCATACAGACCTTTGCAAAACAGCGATGATAAGGGGAGTGTATCCTCTGGCGGTTGTACAGTTCACTTCAGCACCCAGACTCAGGACATGCTTGACACTTTCTGCATCACCGCTGGCTACCGTGAAGTGAAGGAGGCTCTTTTGGCCCGAAAACTGCATGCACACGTCATCTCCTTTCACAGACTGCCTGAAACTATTGAAGTCCTTTTTGGCCAGCATAGAGAGAATGCTGTTCTTGCCGTGTTGGTCATCTGCAAAAGGGAAACAACAAAGGACAGAAATGCTGATCACTACATAGTAAAATGAAATTGTGAGGGTTTTTTTTCCATATTAAAGACAACTTTTCTGCCGTAACTGCAGGCTTTGAAATGCTAGAGGGTTTGTCTTTCTGGTGAAAGGGGAGCTTAAGGTCAGTCACCTTAAGGTGTGAAATGTTTGCATTTTGATTTTGAGACCATGTGTGTTCATATGTCCTTGTTTACTTAGTCATGCAGAAACAAGTGAAATAGAACGACAACTCCTTTAATCAATACTAATAAAATCTTTTACACCCTTTGCTAACAAGTGATGGTGATACCTCCAGTCACTTTCTTGATTCTAGCAATACTTTTACAGTTCTGTAAATGTTTAGCTCATTTTTAAGCTCAAACCTTTATGCATAAGTGTTTCTACGTCAGAGCAACTAAATTCATTTCTAACATGGACAACGTTAAGTGACCTATATAAATCTGAAAAGTGTGGGATTGATTTATATCCAGCCTCATTTACCTTGATACTCTTGAAATAAACTTTTTGGCTTTTTGGAAATAAAAATTATTAATTTTTCAGTGGCGGCATCCTGCTTTTCTGCAGCTGGACCAGAAAAGCAGCTCACCACACTGTGCACATTTTTAATTAGCCAATTCAGTTGCACATTTCTCTTGACTGTAGTACCTTATAACTACATGGCTTATTACGTCAAAATCGTATCCTTAATGTGCATTACTTTTTATTATTTATTCTGTTTTATATATGTTATATTTGGTCTTTGAGTGATTCTATTTGTTGTTATTGCCTGTCACTTTGCTGCTGTTGCCCAGAGACGTCCCCATGTAGGACATTTCTATTCTATTCTATTCTATTGCTAAACAGCCAAAATCCAGTTGTGTCCCAGTTGTGTATGTGAATCCATCTACCTGGCCTTACCTGAAAGTGTTTCAGACATCTCAGGTAAACTGACCTAAAGGGGGAAAGACACATTTTTAAAAAATAATACAGATTATTGTAAACTTGAGGTTATGTTTATCTCATTACAAAGCCAACCAATGGGTGGTTATAGTTTTAAAAAGCTTAATAGGGCCTGTACCTTTTAAAGGCATCCAGTTATTCACATTGGTAACAAGGTTTCTTACAAACATATAGTGACTTTGTAAATTAAATTTTGCAATATTTTTCTAACAACCTACACTGCATATAGAACAGCATGCAGCTTTGTAGGCCAATTCTATATGGTCAAACAATTTATACGACTAGATTATCGCAGTTATAATCAGAGAACGCAAAACAGGACATAGCCATAGGTCAAGCAGGCGTACAAAAGAAAAAACAAAAGAAAAACTGAAATGAGAAAAGAAGAGATATCACAAATGATGTCAAGAAAAGTTAATTGACAGCCACTGAGAAGTTTAAGGTGAGCACAATGCAACGCTAGCAGAGAAAAATACAGAAGAATACATTAGATGCAAAGCTCAGTGAGAGCATCAGAGTGGACTAACTTTATGTACTGGTGAGATCATCCAGGGATACTTTGATTCCTGCTCAGCGTTGCCTTTCCTCTGACCAGTTATTGTTCCTGGGATCTTCAGGACTTCATTCAAAGTCTCTGTTTTCCTCACAGTGTCTGCAAACAAAAAGCAGGAGACCACTAAGACCATATCAAAGACAAACATCACATCGAACAAATAAGTTACTGTTGACTGGATTGTAGCTCAAAAACCCAGTGGGATTGTCTAAAATTTGCTTTGGTGTGGGACGTTCATGCATGGCTTAGCACTAAAGTCAGTCACAGATGTGGTAATACAGACAGTGATATGGGGGATAATTACAAATTGGCAGACGAGGTTTTTTTATAAATAAACATGACACTGATTTGGGTTCACACAAAACAACTCCTGTAGATGCACTTGTGTGCTCGCAAAAACCTTGTGGGAATGATTAAATCTAATTTTACCGGTGTAGTTTCATGAGAGGATTCTTGAAAGACCTATTCGTGTCTCGGTTTTCATACAGAGACAAAATATAAGCACATGCTGTTTTGATAAATGTACAAACAGACCAGCACGAGAGAGGTGTCACCCTCTTGATTTGTTGAAGCTTAACTAGAATGAATTGGAGAAAATGCACGTAAAATACAAGATCCTAAAACTGTTATTTTTTTTAAATTTATTTATTTTAATAATGATATTTCATGTTGGAACCTGAGAATAGGGGCCTCTTCTGGGGATTCTTGTCCCAGCACTGTTGCATGATGCAGATCAACTCATCACACTCCGGGGGCCTCTTCTCAGAAATCATCTCCAAGCAGGGCCTCTTCCCTTTTGATACCTGCAGCAGCACTTTGGTCACACTGCACCCTGCGACCACAAGATGTGTCTGTCAGTTCAATTTGCTTCATCTGTTATACGCAGACGTACTTCTCATGAAATTTTACATCAATTAAAACTAATTGGACCAAGACATATGAAACAGCAGCAGAAAAGTTCAAAAACTTTTCATCTCCAGCAGTTAAATGTGTATTTCCTCACTGGACTAACTGAACAAATTTAGTACAGTTTTGTCTATTATCTTTGAATATTATTTGGGCTTTAATAAAACTTTTTAGAACCTTGAATTTCATAGCTTATGATTTTATAAATGCCGTTGATTTCGACGGTCTCTAATCTTGTTTAATCATTTTCTCTAACCCTGTTTTGGAGTGCATGAAGAGCCACTATTGTCTCACCAGAGCAGTGAAGTTTTTACAGCTCCCCCAGAGTAAATAACAGCCTGCTGTCTGCTTCATCTAAGTTGTGCTCTTCTTACCCAGCCTGTCAGTGTCACTACATGCTTTGGGAATGTCATAGTAACGAGGATTAAATACAAATGCTCAATAATTTTTAGATTCTTCCCTGTAAAAGCATCAAAAAGAAGCGATCGTGTTTAAATTGTCATCTGTTGGTTTCAACATGACAAATTGATAAATAAAACAGACTTTCTAGGACCGACTTAATTTCAAATACAGCAGTGAGATCTTTGAAACCTCAGTGAATTTTAGTCTAAGAAACACGTTTTTACCTTGTTAAATGTTACATGACTCTTTGCTAAAGTAAAAGTAATAAATCTGTTTGATGTGGAGATGTGATTCATTTCAAGTAATTCATTCCTACCTGTGTAGGGTTTCTGCTGTGTCAGTATCTCCCAAGTCACTATCCCGAAGCTGCGGATCAAAGCAGGAAAAGGATTTTCAATAATAAATGTATAATTTTACATTATGTGCATTCAGGAAACTTTGTCACTTATGCTCTTTCACACAAAAAGGGCACTGAGAACTTTTCCTGTCATTCTTTCAGACATCCAATAAAATATTGAGGTAGAAAGGGGGTGGGGGGAGCAAGAGACAGTGAGTCAGATGGGAGTTAAATGTTCAGCTGGAAAACATCAGAAACATCCAGAATACAGAAGAGAACAAGGTTACGCTGTGTGAATGTTGGGTTGTGCACTGAATCAAAAAAAAAAAAAAGAAATACAGAGATTCTGATTGTGGACACTGAGAACAGCCGCTAGCAGGTCACCTGTAAACGTCAAAAGCAGTTCCCGGTGAATCGGAGCATTCGGTGAAGACCTCAGGAGGAATGTAGTTTATGTTGCCTCTTGCTGTCAGGTGCTCCATGAACGTTGCCTTGCACATGCCGTCCTCCCAGTGGACAAGACCAAAATCTGAAACCTTAACCAAGAAAAGTTGAAATAACTCATCATCATACGTCGCTAATGAATGTCATCCAGAGAGGTGCTTCGCTGACCTTGACGTGGAGATGATCGTCCAGTAGGATGTTGGACGTCTTGAGGTTAAGATGAAGCAGCGGAGGTTTCGCGCTGTGAAGGAAATTCATGGCCATAGAAATCTCGTGGATCATCTGGAACTTCTTTTGCCACATGAAGCTGTGACTGGCTAGGAGGTTGTTTAGGGATCCGTTACTCATGTACTCCATGACAACACCTGTAGCTTCACTGCACACGCCGTAGATGGACAAAATGTATTTAAACTTAAGCTTGGCTATGGAGGACAACACATCTTTTGTTTTCCTGTGAAGAAAAATGAAAAAAAAAAAAAACAATGAGGAAATATTTGTAGATTTGACTTTATAAAGAATATTGAAATATATAGAGTGTGGTTTAAAAGTCTACATGCTTTCAAAAACAAAACAAGCTTGTTGTTTTTTAGTTTTTTTAAAATAAAGACCTGGATGGTTATAGGTGAAATTAGATTGTCACATTGATTTATTTGCCATATGCTGGAAAACACAAGTAAGCAATGCAGTGAGCGCAGAATGAAAAGAACCATCGATTGGTTATTGCAGAGGTAATAAGTAACACTGACCTGAGTTTTGATGGTAAAACACTAGTATATAGGATACAAGTTACATGGAGCACCAATCGATATATTAAGTGTCATCAGTGTGGCTTAGTGCAGTGTTATTGTCAAGTCAAGAGTTCAGTAATCTGACAACTGAGTCTTTTTACACATGCTGTTTGGCTCCTGTACTGACTACAAGAGAGTGGCAGATGGAAACGTCCTTATAAAATCCTTAAAAAGTCCTCATAATATGAATTTATAATGTTTTGTCTGCAATCTATTAAATGTCTAAATCATTCATATAGCACAAAAACAATTCATGTACACAACCATTGTTGTTTGGTTCAATGCCCCTCAAAAAACTGAACCTCCAACAAAAGTATGACCAAATTCCAAGTAGTTATTTAAGAACTATATTTTTTTCTTATTCAATTCATTGATTTTACTCAATTTGCTCTGTTCTTTGCCTTCGTTTTAGCTCATGGACATAAAAAGTTTAACATCTGGCAGACTCATCCACTCTAACACCAGTATGTGTTTGGGATCCTGCTAAAACACTCCGTTTTGGCCAGGTTTCAGTGATCTGATGCAACCTGTCTCCCTCAGGGGAAGCTTAACTGGGTCTGATGCTAAAGAACAAGCCAGGAACTTTTAATCCGGATTGTGGAACACCAAGGTCCCTGAAACCAAATGTGTGCACCCACTTCTTTTTTTCTTTTTTAATCCTTGTTGTCCATATTGTGTGTGATCTTTCCACTCAAATAAAAGACAAAAAACCTTCCAGAGAGTTGAATGTATTTCATACCTGTAAAAGTTGTTGGCAGACGAGGTTGCGTCAAAGGTTTTCAGAGCACATTTTTCCCGCCAGAGCTTGACTTTGACTTGGTAAACATGACCAAATCTACCTTCAGCCACCTTAATCCATTCGGCCTCAAAGTCGTCCCTCTTGAAGTCCCTGAAGTGTCCAGGTGACGTGTCACAGCAATCCATGAGTACAAGGATCCTCTGGCCACCGTTAGAGTCCAGTCCTAAACTGAAACACGCTTTTATCCTACAGATCCCTCTCACCTAGTCGATCTGCGGGAACTTGACTCATTCAGGTGAACAGGAAAGTTCACAGCAAACACACAGAGTTTTGCCCTTTGTGGGCGGAGCTGAAGTGCAGAGCTGGTTTGTGTTGTCAATGTTGCTCAACCAGTTTTCCAACATTCACGGTTTCTTACGGGACAACGCTGTAATCTAAGCAATGCAATCTAAATGTACAATCTCTCCATTTCAATGGTTAGATACCATCAACTTTTAATTTAACAACAACAACAACAGAGTATCTTAACACCCTAATGACCCATTTCTATATCTCATTGTAGTTTAATAAGACATTTATTTAATCTCAGTTAGTCTCAGTGGAAGGACTCAGTGCTGTTTTTGAAATTAGAGAAATGACCATTGGAAATAGCAAGAATGTTCCCAGAAAGAAATCCAGGCTTATTTTAGTCTCGTCTTAAAATATATACGCCACTAAAATCTCAGTTTGTTTTCAAGACAAACCGAGACTTAGTCCGTCTTCCTACCATGACCTACACCTGACACTGGGGCATGAGTGATATCTGTCTTTGTGTGTAACCCGTTCAGCAGGACTTTATTCTCCCAGCTTCCTGAACCGTGTTTGCCATATTACAGCTTTGTTTGTGGACGTTTTCTCGTGGATAGATCTATGTATTCTCCTCACGAATTGAACAATAACCTCAAAGCCAGCTGTTTTCTTTCAGATTAGAGAAGCTATCAAAGCTTTACCCAATTGGAGTGCATTCAAAATGACTGTTGTTATCACGCAAGGTTAGGTAAGGACAGGAAGCTGTTGTATCATACCAGACCTTTTTTTATATATTTTTTTTTAATATTCTGGTGGAAGAGGTGTTTTAATAAAGCAATTATTGATTACTTTTTAATGATGCATATCGACAATGAAATGATTCTGGTATTTATTATTAGGAGTGTGTGAATTTTTTCACATTTAATGTAAAGTTTAATTTCTTTAAAAGCACAGTTGGGCAATTTGCTTTAAGCCTCTGAGACAGAAAGATAAAATGTTAGCATTTGTGCCTCGAGGACTTTTACACTTACTGCCTCAAACTGTTTGATTGCTTTTCAGTCTTAATGATTTTCTGTTTATTCTCTCAAAAAGCTTGCTGTGCAATTAGGCAAGGCCTAAATTCATTTATGGTAAAAAGAAAAAGAAAAAAAAAAAGAAAAATGCAAATGAAAAATGATTAAATTAAGCTTTTCTGAAAGCAGAGAGTAAGTGTTGCCCTAAAGGAGAAAGACTGCAATGAGTGACACTCATTTGAGCATTTATTGGATATCACTTACCATATTATCGCAAGCAGCTGTGCAGCAATATTAACTTTGTTCAACTTTTCCATATTTTTTCCACATATGACGACACACAAAGCTCAATGTGTTTAATTGAGATGTTAAATGTCAGGCCAACAGAAAGCCTTGAGGTGAAACATGTGAAAAGTTTATTGCCTGGTTGTGTTTTGTCATGTGAAGGTTGGCTGATGAAGGACCCAGATGCAGAGAAGTAGCGGCAGCTTATAAGTGAGGAATACGCTTACAAAATAACATGAATTACCATGTTAATTCATGGTAGGAAAATAACATAAATTACCAATATTATAACAGGAACCAGCTAGGAGTGTGAGCAGGAGAAGGGGCTGAATACTGTGTGGGTGAATAACAAAAGACCTTGGCTGATTAGCTGACTGAGTGCAGGTGTGAGGGCAGAGAGAGGGAGAAAGTGGCCCAGAGGGCGGGGAGAGAACACATGTGATTAGGATGTGAATGCAACAGTAAAGCAAAACTAAAAATAGGAATAAAAATCATTTAAAATCATTAAACTAGAGTAACTTAGAATAGACACAAGAACTTAAGTAGACTCACTAAGAAAGGACAGAAGGAAAAACCGGAATAAGACCAATCTAACCAAAATCAACTTAGGATCCCAATAATAATGGAACTAAAATGAAATATCAAAACACAAAAACAGTCCAAGATCCTCACATGTTTAAGATTGTTTCCGTGATCGATGGTTAATCTCAAGTGCATCTCAAGTCTTTTGTATTTTTCTGCTCAGCATGTATTAGTTCATTCTTATCTTCCTATCTACTCTGACCAGATTTCTTTGACCATGCTGAAGAAATGCATGGGGATGGTGCGGTCAAGGTCATGAGGAAAGTTACTTTAATCTCACATTCTCATCTTCAGAAGGTTCCCTTTCTTCTACACATTTTATGCATCTTCTATATCTCTTGTGGCAAGTTGAAAGCAGAGCTTCTTATGGCTTTCTTTCAACAATGGCAGTCTGTCATAAAAACTAGACTTATGGTGTACGTGTGGTTGCCTGTCAACAGTTTGCAGTGGATTGCTAAACAATTGCAGAGTTTCCTCTTGGCTGAATCACTCAGTAAAGCTCTACATGTCCTATCTGCTAATTTAGGTGGATGGTGAGTTTTGCATTATTGATGCATTATTGCATCATTATTGATGCAATGAACTTAAAAATATGTTTTATTTGGCTTTTTTTGTGTGTGATAGGCAACTTTGGAAGTGGTGAATATTAGAAATGTTTGGCATGCATTTCTATGGACACACCTTTATTCTGACAAACTTGACTGAAGTCAGCTAATTAGTAAATACTATTCCCTTGGCGATGAAGAATTCTCAGAATCAATACACTTATTGGGCAGCCTAAGAACAATAACAATCAGACAGTATCATGATGACGAAGAAACACAGCAGACAGGTCAGGGGTCAAACCTAGAGGAGCCTGAACAATGGTTTGGTCATAAAGTATCAATAATGATGATTTATTATTGATGTTTTACCATTATTGATGCATCAATTATTAATCATTACATCAAAAATGCATTATTGATGCACTATTGATGCATTAATTATGCATTATAATTGACACATGAAGCATCAATTATTGGAAAGCATAATCAATTATTGATGTTTTATGACAATACTGAGAATACTTTATCACCAAGGGAACTGTATTTACTAATTTGTTGACTCTTAAAATCAAGTTTATCAGAATAAAGGTCTATCCAAAAAAAATACATGTCCGACTTTCCTAATATTCACCACTTTTCCAATTGTCTATCATAATAAAAATGCCAAATAAAAAGACATTTAAGTTTAAACTTAAATGTTCAGACATGATTTACGGGTTTTTAACACTTTTTAAAGCGGCTTAGTGACGCCGTGCATTTCATCACCCTGAATCATTTATGAAACCTGTTGTTTGACAGCAAAGCTTTAAACTGGCAGCTTTATATGAAGGGAGCGTCTTTAAAGAAAATGAGAAAACAAGGATGTTTTGTGTTACCCTTCCCTTTTATCCCTGCCTGCTGCTCTGGTTTATATCACACCACTCTTCAGGTCCATTTAAAACCTGATTATGTGGAGACATTGGGTCGTGTTGCAGTCGTAAAATAAAGAAGCCATACAGGTACATCAAAAAAAACAAACATTTCCTGGAGGCCCCTTGGCATTCACAGGGACACTTGGCCCATAGGTTTCTTCATTCCTAGAAAATCTAAATTCAATATGCCCCCTGCTGAGCACATAATGCAAATCTTTTGTCCTATACTCTAAATTGTGAGCAATCGACTTACACAGAGCAACACCTCATCGCATCTTTTTGGCTCCTTCCAACAGTCATATGGCGGCAAAGCAAATGTGATTCATGAGGATTTTTGTTCATGGCGTAAAACTTGTAAGAGAGTAGCTGCATGTCAGGATGGTCTTGTCATATCTTCCTCTTTTCAATATGCTGTGAGCTTCCACCTTGTTTACACCTCAATACTCTCCTTTACATAAAGCTTTTTCTTTATAAAATATGCTACTGTGAGAGAATTTGGATCCCTGAGATTATGGCTCAGATATCCGTGTGGAATGCCAGCCACACCTAGAGCCCAAAAATACAGAAATAAATTAGAGATTAGCAACTGTACCAACACACTGTGGAACAAATAATGGGAATTGGAAAATGTCACCCCAGAAGAAAAAAAACACAACATTAGAAGAAACCTTCTAACTTTAGAGTCAACTCTGGTGAAAATAATGAACTCTTAAACATAAAACCTTTCAACTCGCCTTATGTATGTGGAGTGTGGGGGGGTGGAAGATGAATTTAACATTCTCTGACAGCCATAGCTTCATGCTTCACTAACTCCCACTATTATTTAGGACAGACCCGGATTGATGTTCCAATGAAGACCAGGCAGTCGTGATCAGGTTTCTGATAGGCTACCTGAGGGGAGAAGTCTGTCTTCATTGATGGAAGCCACATCTCGCAGGGTCAGCCAATCGCATTAGCAGGCTCCACCACACTAGCTAAGCTGACTGGGTAGAGCTACAGGCTTTTTCCATCGCCCCTCGTGTCCTCTAATAGCTTAACTCGAGTCTCTCCAGTCCATATGCTCAGAGCGTAGATGTTGGCAAACATAACCAGATGAAGAGAAATGTTAAAAGGGCAATGAGTTTTGTGTTTTATGTGTATGAGTGTGTAATGTGACCAGGACTTTCGGGGCTTGTTGGCTTTTTTGTGACTCTCAACATATTTGAGACATATTTTTTAAAAGATTTTGCCTGTAAAAACAATAAAATCCAGTCACTGAAGCTGCTGCTGTGTGATTTACATCCAACCAAAATGGAAAAAAGCCTTTTCAGCATATACATAATCGTAATCTGAGAGGTTTTTATATTCAACCTCCTTCACTCAAATGCTCCCAGATAAATTGGTGGACCACCATGTGCTTTCACATTACCCCTAACTTCCTGATTGGATTGTTTCTTTCCTTTTTTTCCAACATCTTGACATTTTTGTGTATTACTTGTGTTAGTTCAGTTATTCTCATTGTTTGTCTTTTAGATATGGTTCATTAGATTGGTATTTATTTCTATTTATGGCTCAGGAATTCTTTTCACTTGTCTTCGTTCCTGTTTGTTGTTCACCTCACTTCAGCCTACCAGTCTGCTCCCCGCCCCAGCTGTTGATCATTTCCTTATTTGTCCCTGTCAGCTCCTTCCCCATCTGTTTGCCTGTAGTTGCTTGTCCTGGTTCTTTTGTCATTTCCACTCCCTCCTCTTTATGTAAAAGGTCCATGGCTTGCTTTGTTCTTCGCTGGTTCTTTCTGTTACGACCCATAACTAATCTATACTCATAACTCAAACCTGCTCCTGTTTTTTTGTAAGTTTTCTGTATGTTCGTATTCATTTGCGACTACAGTCTACATTTTGGCTTTCCCCCCTGGGTGAAAGCCTCAAACATTTAATGAACAAACAGCAACATTAAGACCAGGCTTGGTACATGCTGGTGCTAATTCTGGTAGGGCTCCTTGCCCAGGGTGCAACAACTTGGGGTATGGCAGGAGTTTTGCATTTCTGTGTCTCATGTCCACGTGTCCAGGTCATTGACTTGTGGCTACCAACAGTACATTGCTCAGCTTTTGCATTTGTTTAGTTTTTTTGGACTGCTAGATTGAGATTTGGTCATCTTTGAGAAACACCCTTCGATGATAATGAAAAATACATTATCCGTCTGTCTTTTGAATCAGTATGATTAGTTTCTGATTGCTCTTTACGTTAACTGTCATTTATTATTAGTTTTTTCTTTTCAGAACAGGCTTTAGGTTTGTGTTGCTGCCTGCTGGGTGGTTGTGGTTGGGTGCATCAGTGAAGTTCTTCTCCAGCCTTTCATTGATGCAAGAACTGCTGAAACAAAAATACCAAAAAATGAAAATAAACATCACTAAAAAAAGACTATTTCACACCATAACACTTTAAATGTTAGTTTTAAGGATTCAGATTAAGGACCTGGTTACTTGTTGCAAGTGTGCACAATCAACAAGCCATGCATGTCACTTACTGTATGACATTATGACATAACATTGCAAAGCAAACACTACAGAAGTATTGCGGCAACAGCTAAGCTGAAAGTGACATTTTCCCATAACGATTTGTCAAAGAAGCTCAATAACGACTTTAAACCACAAATGCATACATCATATCAAACTATTATTTCCAAGTTATCCATTCATCCAAGTGTTATAGGCAGGCCTATTGATTTCCACCCAGTGAGAGAAGGGATCAGAGCAGCTTTTCTATTTAGGCCTGGTGTTTATTTTCAGCAGATGATAATAGACTTTTCATGGTTAAGTGTGAAATTTGACTGCAACAGCTGTGTCACCTGTGCGAGGAGGTGTGAATTGGATTGCACCTCATTGCGTATTCCGTCCTACGCCGGGCGGTGAGACCGGCCGCTTCTGCTCTGCGCCTAATATGATTGACTGCCCCCTCTGTCTGTTGACTAATGTAATTGTTTGCAGCTATTTTGGTGGGGACTTGATCAGCATAATTGGCAGCGGTTCCTCCTTGGTCACGGTGAGATCAAGTCGCCTCCCGGGCGTAGGCAGCCGCAGCAGGCTGGCGACGGAGCCGCGGAGCGGAGCATCCAGATGGCCCGCCGATGGTAGGCCAGCCACACCAGCAGCAGCAGCAAAGAGACGAGGGAGACTCCAACCACCAGGCTGACAAAGACCAAAACCAGATCCAGTTGTGATGGGTCTGAAAAGTCCCACAGAAAAATAGACAAAAAGTATTTCTTGGTGAGCTCATAAAAGCCCAAATGCGCAGTGTATATTTCGACACACAGAGCCACTTAACAATGTGGCTCCATTCTTCACACTCCGTTGACAAATGGCACAGTCATCTCTCATTTCCTGTCCTGGAGCATCTCCAGTCCATGCTGTGTTATCTCAGATTGATTGTCTTTCTTTTTGTTTATTGCTTTTTTTTAAACTCTGCTAATAATTACCTATCTCCGTGGGGAAGGTTGAATTTTTTGCTTGTTTCAACAACGGCCCAAAGGATATGCGATTTCGAAGATTGACCATGACGGTGTCTGCACCTTCAGAAGGAAACGCACTCCGCTGCTGAAGGCATTGCTGCAGAAAGAACAAAACGACAACAATATATATATATATATATATATATATATATATATACAGTACATATATAAATAGGAGATATGATGGAGGAGCTGTAACCCATGAAGAAGGATGATTGTAGTGACTTTCAATTACAAGAGAAATGCAATAACAATCTGTATAAATATTTATCAGTGTGTATTTTAAAACATTTCAGTAGGCTATTTGTTGAAGCCTCTATTTGATGGACAGTATGGAATATAAAGTTGACCTTTGAAGGTGGGGCTTTCTTTTAATCATGTTGTGCAATATGTATAGAAGGGTAATTTTATTAAAAAGAATCAATAGGAAAACACTATTTTAAAGAAACAATGCAACAAAAAAGGAATATCTTTCTTTGTTTATACCTTCAGGTTGTTGGTGCATTTTGCATCATTTCCCAAATAACCTCAAGGTCGCTGATGATCAGACTTTCTGTAGAAAAGCGTCGTACAGTTCCAGCAACTGTAATTTCTTATATGTTATGTCTGTGTATACCATATGTGAAAGGACCCGCCTTCTACCTCTACTAGTGCTGGTAAATGTGTTATTTATGCTTTTTGAGATGTTTTTCCCTCTTTCATGTTGTCAGACAGAAGCAGCTTAAGTGATTATTTGATTCTAGCATTCTGGCTGGACTTAATCACAAAGAATGTAGCTAATCAAAGATTCAGATTAATCAATTATCTTGTTATGCAGTGGCAGGCTGCTGTGGATAGATATTTTACTTTAATAAAAAAAAAAACATAAAGTTATCTTTGTTTCAAAATATTTGTTTCATGATGTAAACATTAACCACCGAAGAAAAAAACTGCACAAATTTAAAACTGACTGCTAAACATGAATAAAACACTCAGGGTGTTCTTGGCGTGACTCTGTCAATGCAACATGTATAAAAGTGCAGTGAGAATGTTTGTGTCTGAGAAATTATGCAAGTGATCTGTTCACACAAAATGACAGAGATAGAAATAGATACTAAACAACAACTAAAATTAACAACAAGATTGAAAGAAAACAAACCTCGGATGTTTCACTTTGAAATGCCAGTTTCTCTCTGTATAATTTCTAATAATTTGTTTTACTTTGTTCGTTTTAAAAATACATCCCTCATTATGCAGCTTCACAGCTGCTTTGGAGATGAGGTAAGACTTTGGGAATATGACTTTATGAAAAGAATAAAATATCATAGATGAATCTGGTGTTTTCGGGAGCAGCATGACAGTAGATCACAGGTCTGAGCCCAGAGTCTACTTTGGGAATTACCTTTTTTTGGTTTAAATTATATACTCATTTGTACTCTTCTGATTTCCACCCTCTGTGCAATACTCTGTCGTAGAAATGTCAAAAAATCTAACTTATTTTGTTTACTTGTTTTCCACAAAAAGGTTTTTGATCTTCTTATGAGTCTCCTGTTTTACATTTTTGCTTTGTTATCAAGTCCATCTTCACACAGCTGTGCTCACATATCAGTTCTTACAGCAGTAAATATTCCAATAGACTACAGGCTTATTCAGGCGCATAAAATTGTCCATGTTATCTCCATCAATCTGTTTCGTGCTTATTTATCTCAGGGGAATTTCAAGGAAAACAGGTTTATGACAGAAACACTCCTCTCTCTTCTGGGGTACCCCAAATCATTAAAAATACACAGAGCATTTCATCTATCTACACATTCTGCGCTCCATCTTTCATTGAATGACACGAGAGGAAACTTGGCACTGCTCTGCTTGAGGAAGAGACTAATCCCAAACCCAGAGGGACCAGTTCACCTTTTTTTCCCCTCTTGAGAAGAGGAGCTGACTAATGTTTGCTGCTTCACACTAGACTGCAACTCAGCTAACATCGTGCTTGAAGACACTAATGGAGCCAGATCATCTGCAAAAAAAGTAAAATGAGACCCTGAGGATCCCAGAACAGATTCCATCCCCTCAAAACTATCCCTTGAGAGCCTGTTGATAAATAACCCACACAAGATTGGAGATAAATGGCAAAGTCCAATCCACACGGGTTAGAAACTCAGCTATGTACACGACTTTAGGTAACCACGTGGATAGAAAAATCACATAGAAAAATTTGGCTTGCATAGATGTTTACTCATGCAGACATAGAATTGTTTGTATGCAAATCAAAGCAAAAGAAAAAACCAACCACTATTTTTGCATGTATTCAGATTTAACGCATCTAGAAATTTTGTGTGCATTTTTCTGAATTTCTAGATGTGTAAAAGAGTGAAAGTGATTTAAAACAGCTATTCAAATCAGACACATAGCTAACCAAGCATCACATTCACATTGAGACCACAGCAGTATTCAAGACTTGGCTGTTCTGGGATCTTTAGAAGCGCTCTTTTAAAAATAGACCTCTGAATGAGTCTCCAGAGTTTTTCACCCGGCTTCACATTTAGCCTAAAAGACGTGCTTGTCAGATGATTCACAGTTTTCTATTAAATCAGACGAGTGACTGCAACAACACTGAGTTATAGAAGTTTCTATCAAAGCATCCGCATCCTGTGCTACTCATAAAAAAAAAGTGTTTCTGTTACTTTGCAAAGCTCTCTTTCATCCTAATGTCATGTTTTAAACCGAGTCCTTGGCTGTCAGACAGAACGTTAACATTAGACTCTGCTAAACGTTTTGAAAATCAGCTTCCAGAGAATTGCTATGACAAGATTTTCTTTTTCATACCAGCTACATATTTCATTTCATTTTTGATTTACAAAAATTCAACGTTGCATATTTTAGCACATATCAACCCACCTTTGTCTCCCCTCCTTTCTCTCTTTCTTATTTATTCCCCAAAGCCAGTTCATTCTCCATCTGTCATTCTCCACGCTTTGTAGCGTCACACTTTAGCCCGTTATGTTTAAATCACTCTCAGCTCGTTCCTTCATTCCCCTTACATTCATTGCACCGCAGTGGTCTATGAACCCACTGTAATCTTACCCTATCACAGTCAGAGTAGTTCCTGATGCAGACACTGAGATCACAGTGTAGGTACACCACTGAGTAATTAATCATTTGGAAGAGACTGATGGTAAAGCTGGCACTGGTTGACAAGGCGCTGGGCAGCGGCGTGATCCCCAGCGGCTCCGCTCCTGGCCTGAGAGACGGGCACAAATGGATTTTATAAACTTGGTTGAGACGTTTCTCTTGAAATCAAACCGAAGGCTCGGCCGTCTTCAGAAGCCAAAGCCGCACTGATTAGCAGACGTGAAGGCGGCAACAGAGTGTAAAATAAATGACCAATATTTCATATTGGTGAGAAGTGAAAGCTTAACGGCAAACAAATCATGTCTGGCAAAAGTCAGCATTAAGAGTTATAATGGTTTGACATTGGTATCATCACATTTAGTAAGGATGTTGATAGTAATATTGGAAAATGTTATCAAATATTATACTTGAATTGGATTTCTTCCAATCTAGAAGTCAGTACTTAAGAGTAACCCTAAAATGAAAGATCAAAATTGCTTTTCAAGAGAGAACATTTTGTAAAGCTGTTGCTTTGTTTAAACATGAACTCTTTGCTTATTGGTGCGTTGACATAGTTGGTGCATTTTAACAGCGATGTATCTGAGTCTCCAGGAGAGTAATAACTTTCTATCTCTTTCTACGCTGGCACGAGACATCATCCAGCTGCTCGTGTTTACTAAAAATATTTAGCCGTTAAAATATGTTGTTGTCATCTGAAGTGATTTGCCTTCATGAGATATGACTTCTTTTGTAAATGAGCAAAATTTCTCGTGTTCTAATAACCATCGAAAATCAAACCACCTATATTTAGTTCATATATACACATTTTTTGTCTAAAACGTACCAGTTTAATTATACTTTCAGTGAGCTTTTAAGATAATAGAAAAACATCAACATAAAATCTTTTCATTGGCTGTTTTTGACTCGTTCCTGTTTACCTGAAAAAACGGCAGTGGGTGGAGTCATTGAAGTCCAGCTGACATGTGGGTGACAGGCAACAGGCGGTGACGCCAAGGTTGATCTGACTGTTGTTTGTCTTCAGATTGATGATCACTCTGAGGTTCCCTCGGGCCGGCACCACATCACCAGGCTCCACACTTCTTCCCATCTTCAGCCTCATTTCTGCGGTGTAGTTTCCACTGCCACAGATGTCATCTGAAATTTCTGTCACACTAGCAGTGGATCAA
Source organism: Micropoecilia bifurca (assembly GCA_903067075.1). NCBI lineage: Eukaryota > Metazoa > Chordata > Actinopteri > Cyprinodontiformes > Poeciliidae > Micropoecilia > Micropoecilia bifurca. The sequence goes on from CAEGAF010111833.1 coordinate 17,769, forward strand.
TAGTTCATTATTGTTCGCGATTTGTAATGGGATTTATTGTCTATTTTAAGTGATATTCATGTGAAATTTTACAAAACAATTTAATTTATTCTCACCTTTTTCATAGTTTACATCTTGACATATTTCCTTTCACACAGCAAAATTTGACTTTACAGATAAAGCATCATGCAATCCATCACCATAAACACCTTTATAGGACGAATGGTAATCATGAAGTGTATGGATTTAAAATTTGGTGTCCACCAAAAAGCCTCTTTGCAGAAAGAAAGTCGACCAACAGCCTGGCAACTAACTGAAATGGCGATGTCATTAAGCTAACATGCTAACACTAATAATATTTAGCAGTGGTTTTGGTAACACTTTATTTGAAGGGGTGTGCATAAGACTGACATGACACTGTCATACACATGGCATAACATCTGTCATAAAGCTAAAGGAGTCTTTATGAAAGTTTATGACAGTTGTCATGAAGTGTCATTCAGTAAATAATGACACTTTTAATGCAAAGTTGCTTTAAAGGTTGCATTAAAAGTCCATTAAAAGTGACAACTTTGCATTATTTTGTAAATTATGATAATCTAATGCAAAGTTGGCATTTTTAATGGACTTTCAATGCAACTTTCAGAGCAACTTTGCATTAAAAGTGTCATTATTTACAAAATGACACTTCATGACAACTGTCATAGACATTCATAAAGACGTCTTTATGTTTATGACAGATTATATCATGTTTATGACAGTGTCATGTCAGTCTTATGTACACACCTTCAAATAAAGTGTTACAGTTGTTTTTTCTTCATTGTCATAATTAAACAATGACCAGACAGACAACACCCACTCATGAGAAATAAGAACAAAATGTCATAATGTCCAATGAATCCCTTTAAAAATGACTTTCAATTTCTGAGATGAATGGCAGGGATTGCTACACTTTTATGCAGTGTTCAAATTTTGTGAGATGCACCAGTTCAAGGCAGATGCCGAAACACTTTGATGTACAGAATTTCACAGCACGGTTTCCACTCTCTTATATAATGTTTGTTGTGAAGCTCAAGCAGAGTTTCCTGTGGCGTGCCAGTTATTTCAACACAGAAATTACCTGTCTTATTGACTGCATTCTTGTATTTGCCCTTGAGAGACGTAGCAGAAGATAAAAGAGTAAGTGAGCAGAGAATAAATAAAAGATGGATAACGCATTGTCATTAGGATTGTATCAGCGAGAAGTTTGTTTCAGACAAAACAAAAACAGAGTTGCTGCTTAATAAATTAAACGAAAACAACTGATGCTGAAATCAGTAAAAACTAAATGCAGAATCCATGTAAGATTATCTACAGCGATTTGCATTAGGTTTTAATTTATAGTTCCCTGTTAAGAGATTTTATTTATTCTTTGCAGTTGGTTGTGTCAGTTAGTACGTTTGACAGAGGAGTGGGAACATCTAAGATAAGTGCATTTACTTTGTCGCTTTGTTGCATTCAGTGGTTAGAATGATTTATGATAGTAATTTATAGACTAGTCAGCAGCTCAGCTCTGTTCCAAATGTTTACCAAGCTCTCAGTGCAGTCTGACCAAAACCCATTTCAAAAGTTCAAGTATTTCAACCCCTCAAGGTAAACCCAGGGAGGATCCACAGAGAGCCGTTTCACTGTTAGTTTATTTATTTATTTTTACTTTCCTCACTGAGGAAATGAAAACATCTGTGATGGACTTGTGTCTGTAGTCAGAGATGTTTGATACAATAACAGTAGAATTTTCCCACCTGCTGAATTTAAAAGTGGATGGATAAAAATCATAAAAAAGAGTTAAAGATAAAATAAAACTACAGCCGTGCCATCTGCCGACGTTGGTCCACAGCTGTCTAACAGCACATTTTAAATCGCTCCATGATTCCCTCTGCTGTTTAGTGGACATGATGATTGTAATTTCAAATACAATTTAGTGCTGCTGACCAAAAATGCAAAAAGTACCAGAAACTGCTCTAAAGATGATTGGATTGCTGCTCATTTTGTGCAGCTGCTATAAAGTGCATCAACAATACTTTTTGGTAACCTAAAAAATTTTTTTATTCAGTTTTACTTTTTAACTTTTGTGAGAAATATTTTTAAATTAATGATCAAAATAAAGACGAACCTGTAAAATGTGTCACACCTTGCTTTTAAAATTACTATAATATGTACATTTTTGGACAATACTCTAATTTCTACAGATGCACCTGCAAATGAAATCCAGTGAATCAGAGGGCTGTGCTAGAATATCTGGCATACTTAGTATAAGATGCCGCTCTAGTTTAATCTACCAGGTTAATAATAGAAATGGTAGAAGACGTAACAACATTACCCAGAGACGTACTGATGAGGTGACGTCCTTCTCCTCTGGTTCAGCCTTGGGAGCTCTGATTTAGTCTGCGGCTCTGACACTAACAGCCTGCTCCCAGACTCTGGGCTTGCCGTCTCGTCCTTAGCATGGGCACGCGGTGACCTACTGACATTTTGTTCTGCCAGCATCCTGGCTCTGCCTGCTCTTCTGTCTAATTGTGTTTTGGTGTTTCCTTCAGCAGGCAGCGTCTCCTCGGCGGACTTTCTTGTGGTTTCCACAGCAGCCGCTCCAGGATCAGACAGTGTGCCCTGTGTTGCGACAACTCCAAAGGTGTCCTGAAAGCGTCTTTGTGTCGTTGTCGTCACAAACCGAGTCCACTGAGATGCGTCTTCTCTTTCCAAATGAACAGTTTCATCTGATGTACTTTTGGCCTTTGTTGACACCGTGTCATCACTGGTGTAGTCCTGCTCCCATTTACTGGTGACTGATAAATGCAACGCTTTGAGCTCGACAGCGTGAGGTGCAAATTTTCCAGGTAACGAGCGATGAAAGCTCCAGTTGCTTCCGGATTTTGTTTTATTAGCGTTTTGGGCCAGGGAATTATTTTTTTCTGGGAATCGAGTTTCGAACATTTCCTTTGTGGAACCAATCACGACTGCCTCAGTAGTTTCACCAGACTTTGTACAGCCAGAGCTGCTACAAATGGTTGTACTAACAAACTCTGTGGGTGGGATCTCTGCAAGAGGTACATAATCTGTCACATGACCCAAGATTAATTGGCTTATTGAGGTTCTTTTGGGCAACGTGTGGTTCTTATGTTTTTCCACCCGGTCTTGTGAGTGCTCTCCATAAATATTCACAGGTAGAGGAACTGATTTAATCCCTTCAAGTGGTAAATAACTCATTTGTTCAGACGCTGCAGGTGTCTGGACATATGACTCTGAAAAGCCAGACTCTGCCATATTAATAACGTACGATAAGGCAGTCGTAGAAAGCAGGGCATGCTGGCCTTGTTCGGCAGCTCGGGCAAGAATCTCCTCCTCTGGCTGCTCCCGCACACTATGCGCTTCCATTGTTTTGATTCTCGAAACAGCGGGGTTGAGCTTGTCAGAAGTGTGAGTTATGGGAAGCTCTCTCTGAGTCAAAGGACTGGTACGAGCGTAGGGCTGAGATCTGTGCTCAGCTGCATTCTGAGTTAACTTCTGACTGTCTGGCAGAGTCCCACTGGTGGCCAGCAGAGATTTAAAACCTCTGAACTCAGCGGGAGTCTCTGTCAGAGAGACAAAGTCTGCGGTTTTATTCGCGTTTGTCTGAGATTGAGAAACAATGTGTCTCGGCTGGTCAAAAGTCGGGCGCGTAATTTTGTGGATTGCACGGTCAGTGCTTGGATTCATATTTGTAATCGGGTCTGAGTTGTTACCCTCACGCTGCTGTGACAGAGGCTGGCTGTCGTGCCTTTCATTCGTCTTTGCCAAGCGATGCTCAATATCAGACAATGAGTTAGGCTCATCGTCAGACTGTTTTTTAGGCCTTTTGGGAAGATTATCCCTCTGGAAAATCGTGGCGGTGCCAACTCGATCCATCGTGTCGGCATCATTTGTGTCGTGCCTAAATTTCCCATGTGTAGCCATTGCAGTGTTTTCTAACTCAAAGCGCTGATGATGGTTCGCAGTCATAATTATATTGTTTGCTTCATGTTTGCCACCAGCAGTAGAAAGGTCACTCTGTTTAGTCTCATTCTTAGTCTGAAGGGAAGCGGAGTTGAATTCATCAGTGTCATTAGCAACATGTTTACTCCCGACAGCCGTACGCCGATCACCTGCGACTCCATCTGAACGTCTCACAACGGATGTCATCATGAGCAAAACATCTTTCATTTCTCTTTGACTTGTCTCACCAGCGGCCGCTAATGAGGGCTCTCTGCTGTTGGATCCAGGGACAAAGTGGGCCTGCTGTGATCTAGTCAGCTTCTGCCATCCGTAGGTTACAGTCAACCTGTCACCACTTAACGTCCTCGGTTTCATCATCGGTGACACGCTTTCGGGAGAAAAGCCATTGATTCCTGCTGTAGGGATGGCGGACGACGACGACGTGGTCCGGGCCTGTGGAAATCTCTGCTTGTTTTCCGCAGCGGGAGTATGAAGAGTGTCTGGATGCGATGCCTGCTCTGACACCCCGGAGAGACATGTCTGGCCTGGAGTTATGTTAGGGCATGAGGAGGAGGAGTGACTCCTCGGAGTAGCAGACTGCCCTCGGTGAGGCTGAAATAGGCCCACTGAGATGCGGGTTTTAAATGACAAGACTGCGACTGTGGGTGTCTTTGCGGATGAATCATCGTACATCTGCCGGTGTATGGATGGCGTAGCATGTTCTGCACGCCCTTGTTCGTTTGCTGTGTGCAAAACTGCGTCGGCCCTCTGAGCAGGATAGTTCAATCTATGCTTATGATCTGTGCTGCTCTGAATAATTGATGCATTGAGAGAACCGCTCACGATAAAGTGGGGCTCGGCTCTCTGAAATCGGGTTGTGAGTGAAGGCAGTTTAGCTGCGTTAGCTGCTCTCCTGCTTGGGGAAATAAGTGGCGTAAACACAGAAATAGATCCAGACATTTTTGACGCAGCAATGGCGGGAAGCGTAACCTCAAACTCTTGAGAACTTGTTTCCTTCGGTGGTAACACGATGTCTTCTTTTGGAAGCTCCTCCTCCCTTAGATCTGGTGATCTTACAGATGGGTGTGGCAGCTGGCGATTGCTTGTCACCTCGAGAGAAAATGACTTATTTGTTAGGTCTCTTATTTGTGAAGCATTTTCACCCAGATGAATACCCTTGTGCTCAGAGCCGTCCGACTCTTTAATCAAACCACGACAGGGAGACAGCTTTTCAACAATGCGCTCTTTGTCTCCGTTAAGTTCTTTCCAATTTGTTGCAGGTTCAGGGGGAACATTTTTCACATCCTCCTTCTCAATATCCTTGGTAAATTTTTTGTCCTCTGTTCCGTTTTTCTCCAAAAACTGTCTCTGCTTTCCAGCAGCATCCAGGGTTGAATTCTGCATATTTATTTTAGTCACACCTTCTCTTTTGGCGTCTCTCTCAGCCTTGACTTCACCGTGTTGTGTATTTTTGTCATGTCTCAGAAGTACATCCTCTTCTCTGCTCGTCTTGCTGATGAACTCTTTCATTTCTCCAGCCTCTCTATATGCGCTTTGCTTTATCTCTGCTGCTCGTTTTTCAATTTCAGGATAATCTAATCTTAATAATTCCTCCCTTTTGTTTTCCAGAATTTCATCCTCTTTGAGAAACATTTTTGTAATTTCTCTACCGTGGCTGCTGTTGGACTGAAGAGTCTCTTTGTCCTCGTTTTCAGTAACTACACTCAAAATGCTTTCTCGCTCATCTCCAAGCGTCAGACTGTGAATGTTGTGTAAGTCTATTAATTTGCTATCAGGCCTGTTGTCTTCAGAATCCCTCCCCTCAGTGATTTTTGATTGAGTTTCTTTCTGTTTCTTATTGAAAGACATACGTTTTGGTCCCGTTAATGGCGACTGAGAGACGTCCAAGTCAAAGACCTTCAGCCTAACTTTTCTTGAAGGAAATGTTGAAGTTTGTACTCTGGTCACAGCTGTCGTGCTTGCTGTTATTTGGAGATTAGCAGGAGACCGTTTATGCGTGACAGAAGCGAGCCTAACTGTTAAATCCTTTGGCAACAAAGTCAATATTGACTGTTCGGCTTGAGACGTAGGTTTAAGTTTTGTTAGGCTGTTTGATACAGAGATGAAAGTCCAAGCTTTTCCTGTCAGAAAACCAGACTTGAGATTTTTGACTGTGGAAACAGTTGGCCTGTGAAGGGTGAAGGGTGTTACTGCAGCAAGAGCTTCGATTGAGTTCATTCTTGTAGGATGTGAAGCAGTGCCATGAGCACGACCTTTCGGGAGAGGACTGATAAAACTGCTGAGGGGAGCAATGAAAGGCGCATTGCTCACTGGCCCAGTGCTGATGTCCTGATTTCTCAAGCTTGTTGAAAGACTGTGGGAAGCCTTTTCCTCACTCTGAGTGAAAGGCATCGGATTTGACTGAGGCTCCCTTATGGAGACATTTTTGTTAAATGTCTCTTGGTGTCCATGTTTTACTGGTTTCTCGCCGGTGTAAGAAGGCTTTGATGAGGGATACTGCGATATGGATGTTAACTTTGGACTTGCTGTGTTAACTTTGGTTTTGCTGGGATGGGTACGACTTGGTGGTAGAGTTGTGAATTTGTGTTTTTCAAATGACAGTTCAGCAGCAATATGAGAGGAAAAAGAAACTGTTTTTCTCTCAGTCTTATTATGGGTAAAAGGAAGATATGTGTGGTTGTAATTTATTGCATTTTTGAAAATGTTGCTCTCTTTGCTTTTCCCAGTTGAGAACGAATGAAAACTGATTAATGAAGCAGTAGGGCTGGCTGCAAATTTCTCACTGGACATTGCTTTTCCATCTTTCAGACAGGTCAAACACAAGTCTGTCACATCATTTCCTTCCGTTGGATCAGCTTGGAGGATGAACTGCATTGTACTAGACAGATCCTCATTTTCTCCCAGTTTTCTTATGCTCTTCTCTTGAGGTCGTAAATCATCACTGTTGTTAAACAGCTCCGTCAGGTTATCAATTACACGAGGAGGAGATGCAGATGGGATCGGAAGTAAAAATCCTGTGTCAGCAGATGTGGGAATAACAGAGTTGGCATTTCTGCGGCTCTTGATTGCATGCAGCACAGAAAACCAAGGAGGGGCTTTGACTGCCTTGGCAGACAAATGGACATGTGGCTCAAAGGTATCATTCAACACCAATGCAGTTCGTGTGGAAGACGAAACAATATTTGCGTAATCAGACTTCAGTGGGACTTTTGATTCTGAATGGAAAGCTGTTGATGATTTTAAAAAGCTTTGCGTGTTACTGGAGAGAATATTTCCCATGCTTTGTAAAGTAGTGGCTAATCATGCGGTTGGCGTCCCCTCATTAGTCGGCTTTAGTTTTGTGTCAAACAGGTTTGCCTTTGGAAACTCGGCGGTCGACTCCTCCTCGGTGCCTCGGTGTGTCGTCTGTGAAGGTGCTGCTTCTGTGCCACGAACAATTGTGATTGTTTTTTCTAAGAGCCTATAGTTTGTGACAGCAGTGCCTCTTGTTTGTTCTGGAAGGTAACTTTGGAAATCTTCTTGCGCTCCCCAACTACTAAAAAATAACAAAACATGTCAATCAAATTTTATCCTCAAAGGATTTTTTTTTTTTACTACTCAAAGTAGTAATAGTATCGAATATAAATGAAACCCAAATAAAATATAGAGCTGATGCAGGCAAAAACATATTATGAAATATGTTATAAAAATAGGTGAGCTATGTGCAAACATGGAAAGGGGTCCTCAGTGTTGATTTACTACATTTAATCATACAAATTCCCCAGTGGCAATCACATGCAATTTATTCATTTTTAATCACTGATCACATTTATTTAATGGTTCCTATGACCTCCATGCATTGGAGCTGTAAATTAAAAAAAATCCCAATGCTCTTTGCTTCTGTGGATAAAGAGATTTTCTGTAAGAAGGAAGAAAACAATGTGAAACATGAATCTAATTATTTTTCTTAAAATGACATATTTGTTAATATTTGACATGTTACGTCTTATTGGTTTATGTTCAAGAGCCTTGGCGGCATATTAAATCATTTAAATCCTGCTGTGGCTGAAATTAATTTAGTGAACTGGCGACAGATACTAGATGATGTGTGACTGATTAGCTGATTATTAAACGTCTGGTGATTTATCTATTAATTGTGGTGCTAACATTTGGCGGTTTTGTGATTACATTACATTTTGTTGTTACACATTACACTGTAAATTAGATGGAAGCGGAAGATGACAATTTCTACATAAATACATAAATGCATAAATTATAACATTGATTTATTTACATTTTTCCTGTTACTGATGTTTCCAAACTTATAACCTAAGAACTAGATCTGCCAAATAAAACAATCAACAACCATTCAACAAATCTGTAACACCAACAAAATTACTACAAAGGCTAAAAAATATCATTTGAAAACAAAGGTCATTTTATTCCATCTTCACCCCAAATTGATACCCAAAATATTACATACCTATAAGCAGGAAAACGGCAAGTGGAAAAGAGGTAAACTTCCACATTTCGAGTTTTGTCTTTTAGCAGTCAGTATAAACAGAAGTGAGTAAAAGCTCTTGGTGGTCCGTTATGCACAGGGTTTTAGCTGTTTGCAGATATATCCGCATGGAGCCTGATAGTGTCGTCACCTGCAAGGTGGCTGTCCTTTGAACGTCATTATCGCAAAGATCACATTTCCCTGTAGTTTTTTTTTTTTTAGTTACATGTGATCTACAGTATCAATGAATTTAGAAAATAAAATCAAAAGTAGCGGATTAAGAACTACAACAAAAGTTTATTATAAAAAATTATTGCAACGTGTGGCATTTCAGTGACTGATCCAACGTGCGTCGTTAACTTGATGATCATTCATTCGTCCACTGCTATATACTTTTTTAACCATTTCTTGAGGTAAAATGTCTATGCAGCTTAAGAGATTTTTAAAAATAGACATTTTGTGACACTAGTTTGAATTTATAGTGGATTTTCCTTAATTCATATAATCAGAAATTCTCTCATAATATATTAATAAATGTCTTTTTTTTCTTTTTAATTGCATAAAAGCTCCAATTTTTTTGCCATTTAGAAGGTTCTGACATCCTTCTTGCTCGACATATTTTAATTGGTTTGTCCGGCACTGAACTGAGTTTCCAGCATGGTTTATAACTTTCTAAAAAGGGGTGGAGGGCCCAACCTGAAACCTTACTTTAGCTTCTTTATTAGTTTCACAGGCTACAGTCAAGTCAGCTCTACAGCATCATCATCCCCAGATGGGAGTTCCAACAGTACGAAAAATCCAAACAGAGTTTTAATGACTTTGGAAGAGATGAAGCCAAATATTATTGAGCTTCAGGAAAGACCCTGATTTAAAATGTATAACCTATACTTGGCCATGCCAGATAGCCTGCCAGTTTAAATTTACTCTACATTTTCTAAACAATTGTGATCAAACGTTCGGATTCAATTACCACAAATGTTGTTGGTGAAGTAAAACAAGTGTGTAATCTGACTGCAATTAGTGAAGGAAATAAAACAGTGATTTCACGTTTTTGAATCCAATTCGTGTTTAGAATTTAATTTGAATGTAAATATAATCATTCCAAAACCTGACAGTTTAATTTAGTGCAGCATCAAATTAACATGAAATTCAAGATTTATGTAAATCTCTGATCTGTACTGTCATAGCAGGCACATGATTACAAATATCTAGCATTGTATGCATCTTTTGTTTTTTAAAGACAGAGCCTCCAAACAAATGGTTACTCGGCAAAAATGCTAAATATTTATTTTGCTCCCTAATTAAAGACATAACATTGATTTAAATATATATATATATATATATATATATATATATATATATATATATATCTATATATATATATACATAAATATATATATATATATAAAACAAATAAATATTTCAGGCAGTCAGACATATCATGAAACAAAGAGCATTGCTAATGGACGTGATCTTGCTAATGTAGACAGAATGATTACAAGCATGAAGATATTCTTAATCATTTATATCTTTAATTTTTTAGGTCACAAATAAATACCTTTACATCAGAATCATTAATGATGAGAAAACATTTTCAATGCAATTTCATTCTAATAAGTAAGAACAAGTAAAAAAAATGCCTTTCGATACTGAACACAAAAAAATGAGAGATTTTGCTGCATATCAAAACATTTCAGATTGTATTTTTACTGCTCTGCTTTGGTGAGTTTCACACAGGAGTGCAGAATCTCAAGGCCATGAAGCTCTCGAAGCCTGTGCACATGTCTGAAAATATGAAGAAAAGAAAGGTTTTTTTAAAAAGAAAATATTTTGACAGAGTGTCCAGTGTGCTAGCATTCAATTTAAACACTTGTGTGACCTTCGCCACAGAGCAATCAACTCATCCTCAACAAAGTCCAAGCCTATCAGCCCCAAGGTGCATTTAGGGCCTTCAAAAAGGACGCTGACGTAAGGACACTTACATCAGATTAGAGCATTTATTACAGAATGACACACAGTTGTGCTTGGTGTTGGCTGCTCTCAAATATCAAGCGATGCTCTTGTACCATTAAAGCAAGTCTGACAGTCTGTCCCTAAGCCTTGTGATTCACAACATTTGACTGAATGTACACAATAGGAAGAGAGACTCTTTCTCAGCTGAAGTGGGACGACGGCTTGCATGTAGAGGTCAAAGGCAGGGCAATGAAGAAGCAACGTGTTAGGAGGCAGAACGAAAAGAGTTAGACCCATTTAAGAGTTTTGCCGATTCAACAAAGAAATCCTTTTAGCCAACATACCTATACCTGTTTTATCATTTATAACAGAGTGATATTAAAGTTGCCTTTTTTTTGTAAAAGGGTTTGCAACAGCTTGGAACTATAACTGAGCGTCCCCGGAAGTTTGGAAGAATTCACTAAGACGCAGTGATCTCGTAGAAAGAGAACCTGTCTTTTCCTGAACGTGCTTATGCTTCCCAAATTGTCCAATTAAAATTGTCCAGATTTCAGTGACTGTGTAATGGAATACAATGTTGATCCAATTGCAACATAATTCAGGTGAAATTCAATAATTAAACTCATGCGAGCATGCATAACCCCATCTGTGTGATCAGCAAACAGATCAGATCAGAAACCTCTGATGCAGTATGCAAGAGAAATAAGTTAGAAAAAGGTATGAGACCACATTGTTATGCACAGTGCCTTTTCCATTGATTGGGAGGATGAAAACTCTTTTTGGCAGATTCACAAACTTAGAGGATTGGTTCCATTGATATTCCAAAGACAACGCTCCACCGTGATTTTAGCTAGACCAAGAATTTACTGCGGGCCATTGTGTGCGATGAGCATGGAATGGGAGTTGCTGAAACATGGTTAATGTATGCAAACTGCACTTGGTCTGCGTCTGATGGTTGCTGCGACACTCCAGGCTGAGCTAAATAACCACCAAATGGTACTGGTTTATTACCGGTTGGGTTTATTACCGGTTGGGTAATAAACAGCATACCCACTGAAACGTGTGCGTCGTGTTTGACAGGTAAAATCCTGGAGAGAAAAAGGAACAACAGGAGGCCAACTTGGGACGAGTTGCAATGCAGACAAGACTTCATTTGCTACCAGTTCCAGCTGTTTACTTGCATTTTGCGGCATCTGGCTTATGATCGTTCTGTGGTCATATATCAGAAACTTGTTCCAAGATTATTGTAACCAACAAGGTCATTTTACTGATTAACTCTGTATGGTTGATCACTAATGGCAAGTGGTCTGGTAAAGCTGTGTATTATCAAAAAATAGTGTTCCTTCTGAAATTATCGCTTAAATGAGGTTTTAATGTTGATTTCAGGTTAAGCTGTTCAAACTAAGCATAGGAAATTTTAACACAGTAAACAAATAACACTATTTTATCCATAATAGCCGTATCCGCATAAATGTAAATAACTGGTGTTGGTTATTACTTATTTGGAAGAAAAGACAACTGCTCAGCAGACATCTTTGGTTAATAACAAAACAAAAAAAAATAAAATCTAGCAACCTGTATATAATGATCATCTTCAATTACTTACTACTTGATAATGTAAAAAAAAATTACCAGAACTGAAGGTATACACAGCCAGGATAATCTAAGCATCCACCCACAGATCTAGATTACGGTTGAAACAGAAATTAGTCGATACTTTTATTGGCTACACATTAAGAATCGCAAATCCAAACCAAAACGTCATTTGACATGTTTTATCTGAAAAAGACACCTGCAAGTATCAGAAGGTGATAACAGGGACAAAACAACTTTTGAGACTCTTGTAGGTGTCAGGATACATTTAAGCAACATTTGCATAGGAGCAAAGATGCTCTATGGCAGCCAAAAAAATGACAATTTAAACAATTCTCTCTTGCATTATAAGTAACATTAAACATTTTCAATTGTTTTTGAAAGCACAAGAAAGCATTTGAGCTGCTTTCATTGAGTAAGATGCTGGTAACTCGCTAGCTTAAGATCACAATGTCTCCTGCTAACTGCAGATAAGAAACTGACCACTCAGAAGTACTCAGCAGGAGCTCCACTTCAAATAAACAAAAAATCTTTTCAAAGCCAAGACAAAAGCCTCTGACATTTTGACATGGTGGGTTGTGGTTTAAGCCTAGCAGTAGACACAAGAGACATGGGGAAATAATCCAGGGAACAGAGCCAGAGGAGACTAATTACAAAGCTAATCCAGAATTTTTAATTGATCTCATTCCCTCTCTTTAGTCAGTAGCCTGCTGGGAGTTGGAAGGGGAGAAACAAGCTACAGCTGCCAGCCAGTTGTGCTAACCAGCAGTAATAAGTAGATTTTTTTGTTTGTTTGTTTTTTCCTTTTTCAAAAAGCACAAGAAAACATTTCCACATTTTGAGAATGGGTGGGTTGACATCCAAGGAAACGAAATGAATAATCTTGCCATTGTGAACATTTTAATTCAGCTGAAATTAAAGATCTCTTTTGTTTTAAACCCGCTTTTATTTTTTTAAAAACGCTGATGAAATTGTTATTTGATTGACTATATTTAGGAAAAAAATAAACTGCATGTACTTTAGGAATCCAGAGAAAGCCTTACTAATTTATCTTTACTCTGCATTTTATTCATTACAAGATGGGTTTTAATAGAATCAAGCTGCAAGGTCTAAAAATATGCACAGTTCAAACACACCTACTCATTATTCATGAAAAGAGATGTGTGTTAAGTCTTGACAATTCGGAATATTAAAGAGACATGCACTCAGAAAGTAGTAATAGCCCAATATGACACATTAGTTTTATGTTTAGCTTCTTCAGCCAGAGCTCCATCGTCACTTTGAGACCATTTCAAACTTCAATAGCATTAGCTTTCAGAATGTAAATCATATTTAGTGATCTGTGAGGTGAGGTGAGATGTTACCTGGGCTCAGATCGACACAGTTTGCTGAGAGCAATGGCTGCATTTTGCTGCACAGCTGTCTTCTTAGGCTCCCCCGCAGCAAGCCGCAGCAGAAGCAGCACAATATCAGTACCCAGCAGGTGGGTGGCAACTCCTTCCAGCTCAAAGCAGTGGGCCAAGCACAAAGCTGCATTCCCTGAAATCACCTCATCGCTGTTGGAACGCAGCAAACGACGTAAAATGGAGAGTTCTGCGCGAAATAACAGGTGGAAACTAAATCAGGAAAACATACAATGATGAAAGTTACAACCATTAATAAACAGATGAAGGGAAATCAGAAGAAACCTTTCCTTTTTTAGGTGAGCTAGAATTGTGCTTTGTTTTTTTTTTCTTTTAGAATTTCTTTAAGCTGTTTTCCATGTCAGAAAATTAATTGCATTTTCTCAGTACTTGGGTCAAATGTTTAGGGTCTCGTTCAAGCTTCTCACAAGAGTTTGCTGGAAGTTGAGCCCAATCATGAGAACATAACTAATTTGTTTTGGAGTATTATCAGGGTGATTTTTTTTGTATGAAAGATCTATCTTAACCCACACTTCAGTTTCTAGGCTGATGTCTTCAAATTTTGCTTCAAACTTTTTGCACATTATTCTTTTCTGTCTTATCATCTGCCAGGTTCTTCACAAGTTTTTGTTGTTGTTCTGAACCTTTTTTTTCTTATAGAACCTTACAATGGCTGGACATTTTTCCATTACAAATTTGGAAGCTTCAAGCATCTAGAAATTTTACCCAGGGGTGAATTAGACTCATGACTGTCCATAATGTTTTGTTTTTTTTTCTGATATCTGGTCAGATTTCTTTTGACTTTTCTATAATGCAACACAACAAAGCAGTATCTTTTAGATGTTACATTATGATATTACGGTTGCATTTCCAGTTATCTTCAATATGATTGAATTAACTGATCAGAAGCCTGCAAGTCTCTGCTTTCCCAAATTGTTTAGTCATAGGAATCTTAAGAGTATGTGAACTTTTGAGAATTAAAAATATTTCTTGCTTCATTTTTTAAATTAATACAGCTTATTGTTTGAATTCTAAAAATCCTAAAACTGAAAACATTTATTCTGATTAATTTAGACTGATTTAATATCACAACGAGAAAAAAACATAGCTTGTGTGCATTTTTACACATTTCTTGTAAAAATCTGATTTCAGCTATATAACGTTAATCAACAAGTGTTTTTTTCAGTTTTGTCTCAGAGGGTAACCCTTTAGTACTGCAGTATTCACACTAATGAAAGAGCCTATTAATGCTAACATGTCAATCATTCCTCACTTTTGACAGACTTCATCAGCTCTTCTCTTGCCGTGTCGCTGACTGCAGTGCAAACCGTCAATGTCTTCACGGCAAATTTGGTGGCAGTCTGACCTTTTCTCTTCAGAAACAAACACACACACAAAAATGAATAAGCAAGCAGGATGTTTTCTATGCTGACTCTAGATAAAAAGTCAGATGTCATGAACAACAAAATGAATAAAATTATTTTTCATCTTACGTGTATCAAACTGCTATTATATAAATGCTACAGATGACAGTTTTTCAGTTTATTTTATTGTTTTAGCTATTTCTCTGTAAATCGATTTAACTATTTTTTTTGTCTTTTCATTCTAATTTGACCTTCAGTGTTATATTCATATTAGGTACCACTTGAAAAAAAGTCTAAGCTATCTGTGGGAAGATTGCATAATTTTCTGCATATTTTGGCAATCAAATGAACACAAAGGAAGGAGAGAGAGAGGGAGAGAGAGAGAGAGAGAGAAAGAGGCAGAGTACAAGTTCTGTGTGTGCAGCTCTTTCATGAGTAGAATAATGGAAGCATGACTAAACCATTTCTTTTTCACCATCTTCTTGGTTTATTTATTCAAGACTCTTTCTCTGAACCTAGATTGTTTTTCCCACAGTAGCTAGCAGAACACCACATTTAACTTTCACCCAAACTTCTTCTCTTATCTCACGATTTCTTCTTGAGCACATGGGAAATAACAGTAAAAGGGGCAAGAGCGCCACCTCTTGACATCCCCAAATATATCGACCGTAATAGGCAGAGTTTACGTACAAGATCAATTGTGGGAAGTTGCGTAATAACGGCTCTCCGGGACTTGACCTGTTGACCCCTGAAATAGGCACTATTTTCCACTCTAATGTTAAACCCCTACTGTCTGCTAGACAAAATGTAAGCAACATAGAAAATGATGTAAATTTTTTTCATCAGGTTTGGAGTGAAGCTCATTTTCTTTAGGTCAGCTGTGTCTTTGTTATACAGCTTTAATTGAAAGCTGCAGATTTCTTAGAATACGTGCCTAAGTGTGTGTGTTAAAAATGTGTCATCTTAAGATTCGAAAGCCTTTTAATTCCAAGTAATTAAAAAAAACAGACTACACAGTGAAATACCTTCAGCAGCCAGCATATGGTGCGAATGACTTTCCTTCGAACAGCATGCTGAACAGCTTCAGAGGACTGAGGGAGGACGGTGCTCAACACACCCATGGCTCTCTGGAGAGTAGAGTGTTGATATTAGAAAAGAAACTCCTAGAAGATGAAGAAAGAGAAAGGAACAGCAAAAACAAAAGGCGATAGAAAAGGAACTGGGAAATAGGACCAACCAAGAACATAACCCCCGGGTGAAGCTAACTTCAACGTATTTAATTGAGACCGGCCAAAAACAGAGTGTTGCTTAGTGTAAGAACACATTACACAGTTTTGATATCTTTTTATTTACATAGAAAATCTGAATTTACAGTGCATTAATACAGATAACTTTACTTGGATACTCCAAAACCAAACCAGTTCCTCTAAACAAGTCTCCTAACTATTAAGAAAACTGTTCTGTAAAGACCTCAGAGGCTGTATTATTAGTGAGCAGTCGCATGAGAACTTTGCTGTAGAAATGAAAGAAATTTATTTTTTTATAAGCCAAAGTACTTAAGAGAAAAACATAGTTGATTAAATGTCGGAAGAACCACAAGGGCACAGTAAACTAATAAGTCTTGTCTTATAAATATTAGTATTACTAGTGTCCTCAAGTTTGGGATCTTTCTCTCCGCCTATCAAAAAGGTGTTAAGTAGTCACTATGTTGTTAAATGAGAAAATATGCAAAAGCCTCAAAGAGTGCATGTGCACGACACAGTCAAAGCGCAGCATCAACTTTTATTTTGGAGTCATATGTGTAATCCAATGTGTCATGCCTGTCCAATAACACATTTTTCACTCTAAAACCGCTGCAAGCATTTCATCCCGATTCCTTAACAAATAAAATGTCTTACATTTTTTATTTCAAATTGTTTTTTTAGTGAAAAAGTCGACTTTATTCTTGGAAACAAGAGGAAACGGACAATCTGAGTTGAACTGTTAAGACAAAGTACATTCTCAATACTGATGACTTAATAAAAACAATGTGGTGTAAAAAAACAAACAAAAAGGCCTCTAAATCCTACCATAATTACCTTCGCAAAAACTTTGATATATTATAAAGAAAACATCTTTCTTATGAGAAACCGGAGACCCAACGACATGATAAAGTTACCTCGTTATCAAATTCCCCGGTAATTCAACTGTAACCTGTTAAAGTAATCCTTATTCTTACGACAGTAGGAAGATATGTAATCAGCTAGTTTTGCAGGGTTAGAGTAGTGTTGATGCGTTTTTAAAAGCGCTTTGAGTCGTTGTTCAGATCCGTTACAGTGACACCATATTTTTTTGACGCTTCTTATCTCGTGCATACACACACAAGCTTTTTAGATTCTTCTCATCAAAGCTATCTCCTTAATGTAGCAGACAGGGGGAAAACAGCTCTGCTGTGCTTTCATGATAAACCTTCATGGGGAATCAAAGAGAAAAGAAGGTAAATAAAGAGCTGCTCCAGCAGAGGGAAAAGAAATAATGGCGTAAAAAATATGTAGGACGTCTTTAATTCATTCTTGCTACTCTACAAGAGCTAAAGTAACACTTTTGTCAAAGGGGGATGGCGCGTTAGATAGCTCAACAGGACCACAGGAGAAAAAAAAAACATTTGAGAAAACTTTCTATCTCTAATCCACACTAAAATTAAACCCAGCTAATCACCACCCCAATCTACCATCTTCAGATTGCAGATTAATGGTTGTAGAAAGAATAGCCATCTTATAGTAAAGTTGTAGGATGGAATCCAGCTTCATCCCCGTCACCTACTGAAATTCCCTTGGGCAAGGCATTTAACTACAAGCTGCCAACCAGTCTCCATTTTGACAAATGAATGGATGTCACTGGATGAATATTGCTCTGGAGTTAGATGGTTGACTGAAAAAGTGCCATATGCAGTAATGTCAGACAATATGCCTTTAATAAAAAATAACATTGCTGCAATGAATGAACACCAAAACTGAGACACATGGGTTACCTGAATGAAGGTGAATTTACAAAAGTATAGAACTTTTTTAAAAAAATCCTATGTCCAGTCAGAGGCTTAAATTAACAAATTTTAGGAATGAATATTACATTAGGATTTTAAATATGCATTTGAGCTGTTCTTTATAATTTTCTATAAAAGCCACATTTTAATTATTTTTGATATTTTTTGTCATTCATACAGTTTTAACATGATGGCTTTATATAAATTTGTACATTGATCCCTACTAATATTTGGTCAAATGTAACTTGAAAAGTTGAAAAAATGACTGCCATCGTTCTGCCTGAATATTTGACCTGCATTGTCAGAATGATGGTTTCCTGACACCGACCAGACTTTTGAATAAAGTCAAAGTTAACCTGCTCTACCTGTTTCAAAAACAGGTCTTACAATATGTGGCTGAGTAGATAATATTTTTCTGTTTAAAGTTGTAACATAGAGTCGTTACAGTATGTATGTACCCAATGTTACTGGACAAAAATGCCATTCCTACATCAACACTGGCTGAGAGGCACCAATCAGGAAAGAGGTGCTTCCTCTAAATTCATTCATCCTCAAGTATTCATTTTAGGAAAGATTCTTATGTAATTTTCCCTTACAGTTACAATTCCTTCGTCAGCGTTTTCCAGCAGGTCGAGGCAGCAGTCACAGAGCGAAACAGCATGCGCCTTTAAAAGAGGACAAATTCATTTTCACACACTGCACCTTTAAATGACTTAAGACACAGGTTACACATTTTATACACGGCACGGCCTCTGATTTAAGAGTAAATTTCAGTTATGTGTCAAGATGTACGAATTGGACAACTGAATGTGACGCTGCAAAATTTCTTTTTAGAGGTTTATTTCAGGTGAAAGACACAGCTGTTTTAAAGGACTAAATATTTGTTGGATTTTGGTTAGTTGTACTCTGATTTTGAGATAACCTGGATGTAATTAGATAAATTACAGAAGTCAACTCCTGGAAGTAGCTTCAACTTTGTAAATGATTTACTGAGGTGCGCTGTATGCTTAGACTACACTTGCTTCACTGGTCCAGTGGCTTTTTTGCACAAAATGAAACCAAGTCCTCCATGCTCTTGACTAAGTCATAACAACACTGTTTCTCAAATAAACATCTCTCAAGTTAATTGTCCTACCTGTATAGTCAAGGAATTGACTGTCGACAGGCTGATAATCAAGCCCAGGATAATGTGAATAACGTCATTGTATCCAGATGAACCACACTGCTTCTGCAGAGAAGCAGAACATAACCTAAAATAACTTTAAAAACACTCACATTAACACTTTGCTGATGTGTCAGATTCTTTTAAGGATCTAAATCTAACACAGTGAACAGCAATTTGCACTTCTCCAGACAATGTTAACAGACTGCAGCTGTGTGCGTACAATAGCAGTGAGGAAGGCTTCCCAACATTCTCGCCGATGAGCGAGGTTTTGACAAATTACTTCATCTTGTGCCAGAAAGCCGACAGCTGATATGAGGGATGCAAGGACCTGTTGATTAGACTTGCTGATACTTCCCTGTAAAAGAATGAGGTAATCCCATTTCATGTTTTTACTCAGATAACCACATACAAAATAAAATTTAAGACTGCAACATCTTACCAGTATTCCCTTGAGTGGAACAACAACAGAATCTGTCGACATATCTCTTAGCTTCAACCGAAATCTGCAAGAAAACAAGAACATTTCTAGAAACTACCTTTTTCTAACAGTGGCTGTCTGTTTGTCACTGTGAAGTCTTCTCCGTGATTTTGAAAGCCATCATTATGGACATAACAGCACATTTTTCTATTGGTCTTTTATAGTATCCTAATATTTAGACAGTTTTTAATAATATATTACTCTGTTTGTAGTGAATCTACAATAATTAGTGACTTTCACTGTTTGAACTGAATTACTGAACTTAGAAAGCCTAATAAATGAGATGTACCTGTAAATCTAATTCCCTACGCAACTGCCTATATTAAAATCTTTATAAATAAAAACTCTAGTACATAAAGATCAGCATTCGAATAGAAAGTGTTCTGTTCTTTTGTTTTATTTTCTCAATAAGCTTTCTACACATCGACAAAATACCTACATTGACTTAGCTCAGTTTCTACAATGGAGGGGACATTTCTTTCAGATACACATTTTATTAAAACCCTCTCTGAGCTACAAAGAAGGAAAATTGATCCACCCATTTTACGGCGTGACAGCTCGACTTATTTCCTGCTGTGTGAGAGAGCCTGAGATGTCCTTTCATGTCTGCTTCCAGCAGATCCCAGAGAGAGAAACAAGTTGAGAACGTCTTCTGTCTTCATGTGACATTAACACCTAGATGGCACTTGTTGATTTATTAAAAATGCCACACACTGTGTTCCTTTAAAGACTGCTTCTTACTGCGAAACAATTTTAAAATGCAGTATAAGGATATAACTTGTGCAGAAAAACAGTTGACATGCAGCATTATTACCCATCTTCGGCAGCAAAGGTTTCCAGAATACAGACTGCTGTGATCCCCCGCTGCCGCTTTGGTTCAGAGATGCACCTCATGAGGTTTCTCACTAACCTTTAAAGAGATAAAGAGACAGGGGATCATACCAAATAATATCTATCCCATATGCAGTTCTCCATAATTAATGTAAAGGGAATTTGCAGGTAATTTTAATGATTGTGAATTTAAATAAATGTTCAACTAATTATTCCTGCTTCTTTGAAAATCTAATTAGATGGCAAAGTGCATACAATGAAAAAGCAATAAACAACCAAGCACTGTTATTAGAGAAACAACAGAAAAACTCTTGGAAGGGTAGGAAGTCCAGTACAAAAACTGGCAATGGTGAACATGCAGCCCAAGGCAAACTTTAATTTCCTTTCACAGATGTCCGAACTGGCCCCTGCTCTGCGTCTTTGTTTTGTGTACAACAAATACCGTGGCGAGAGGTTCAACTGATGGCAAGAATAAAAGTCTTACATGTGCAGGTCTAGGTTGTCGATGACCAAAGTTCTGCCATACACAGTGTTTGAGTACAAACTCAGTAATTCCAGGCATTCCTTCACAACTTCGGCATGGTCTGACGTTAACAGCTGCACAACAGACTGTCTGGCAAGAGGACATTTCATCAGGATCTTCTGGTTTTCTTGAACTGTCGAGAGAAATGAAAATGAAAAGCCTGGATGAGAAATGGGTTTGCCAGAACTGACGGTTTCTGAATTCGATTGCATAAACACGATGATGTTGCTACATTGGGTTTCACCTGGAGCAAAACAATCACATTATTTTGTCTCAGTTATCTCCGAGGCCAAACTTTTCAGTTTAGAAAACTTTAAATTGTGTGAAATATTTATATTATAATATTTATTTAGTTCTGCAAACACAATGTCATGTAGAATATTACATGGTTTACATTCAATAAACTTCCAGCAAAATCCTCTGTGGAAACATAAATTAAATGGATGAAAAGAATTGCCGACTTCCACTTTCAGGGTTTGTGCACACAGAATTAGACTTAAACCCTCCGCCGTGCCATTTTAAAGATATAAAAGGGTAATATTATAATACCTCTTTAGGATATACCAGGAATAGGGCACAGGTCATAACTATTGAACATCTGTAGATTATTACAATTCTCTGAGACCCCTGGGGTAAAAATTATTTCATTTAATGTTTATATGTAATCAATGTGGATTTAATCAAAAGTTATGGGTGCAGATCTTTAAGTTATAATCTTAACTCACTGTGAAAATACTGTAAACTAGATAGGAAAGGTAAAGGCTTCAGGAAAACAGTTCTGAAAACATGTGACCTCACGTAGTCGAAATGTGACTTCAATTATTCATTGGCATTGACACAACAAGCCAAACTGAGTACAAAACAGGAAGTACCACATAGAAAGACGTAAAACACCGAAAAGCTGAGAAATCACAGCAAATTACAGAATAATATTTGTATTTCCAATTTATTTAGAGCAATGGAAACTTTTGGGCACCTACCATTTTCATGACAAACGATCCTCCAAAGTTTCAATACTGAAACACACAACTCTTGGCTGAGCAGATCATCCGTTTCCTGCAGCAAGCAGCTGTGAAGAAAACAACTCATATTTCAAGTATTCCTTCTTATGATTATATTAGCTAATAAAAATTACTTTCAGTCTGGGAAACTGGCAGAAAGAGTAAAATAATAGGTTTCGGGAAAACTGTTCTGGAAACATGTGACCTCAATATGAAACGAAACTTAAGCTCTGTACCACTGAATATCTAATCACTGTGGACATTTTTAACATCATGGCAGTGACAGATACTGGAAAAAATATTGAATGTGGCCTCATTTGTTATGTTTTGATTGGTTTTGACAGGTGCATCTCCCTCACATCACCATTCTCCCTGACAAATTGAAGCTAAAATTAAGCCGACATTTTTTTTTATTATTATATTTTGCGCTTTCTACCGCTTTGTACTTCCCGGACACTGTGTTCCAAAGTGATTCATGACAGCACTAATAATGACAACATGGAGAGCAGTGACAAGTTAATAATGTCCTTAGTGATCTGTCATGAGGGACTAATAATTCTTATCTTGTACAAAACACTCCCACTTTCTAGGACAAAAACACATGGCCTTTTCCTCAGCGCAGCACTCAGCTCCATCTCCATCTCCTGAGTGATCATCTTTTATTTTTGGGGCTATTACACAAACAGCTGGAAGGAGACAGAGGGGAAGGTGAATGATCTTTCTAGTTTAGGCCATCATTGTCTCTGTATGTCCCCATCTCTCTGTCCATCTGTCAAAGCTCCACTGAGAATTGAGGGTTACCTCTCCCAGTGGTCTCCTTACCTCTTCAGCACGTCATTGCTGCCGATGATACTAAAGCCATTGTTCAGTCTGAAGAGAGTCTTTCCTGTACCTGTTAGAAGAGAAGAGCAGATAGCGAAGGAAGACAGAAAACCATTCATTAGCCAGAGGTGGAGAGGCTTTACAGAAACACGACACTTTTCTCCTTGTTCGGTTTACCTTGGCTCACTGGATGAGATTCAGTGTTGGAAAAGAAAAGGAGAATGTAAATTGAGTGCAGCATACACCTAGTGGAGCTTTCCGTCCTGCTATTAATGATACATGAAGTCCAAAAAGTAGAGGACAGAGCACTTCAACAGGAAAACTTGTGAACTCTAGGAGCATTTTAATGATCATGAGTCATATTGTTTGATATATTAATATCAGCGATGATTAAGAGAGAGGATTCAGATAAAAAATGGCTAGCTCGCACTTACAATAAGACTTGAAGGTTAGAATAATTTAACCAAAACCAGAGGGTGTGTTTTTGCCAGTGTTCAAAGGTTTGCTCATTAAAAAGATACAAGTTTCCTCTTTAAAAAAAAAAGAAAAATGTTCTTTGTTCAGAAATTGAAAACGTGAAGGTTCAACAAAGCTGGAACATTACAAACAATGAGTTTTCTTTGGCCATTGGTGCTTTGGTCAATTATTGATCATGTCTCTATGATATTTAAAACAGGCTTTCTTTTAACCATTCAAGGCCACAGTTTCAAGAACGACATATAATTTGCTGTCTATCTTTTTATTCAGCTGACAGCCTAAAGTTATTGTTCAACAAAAAAAACTTAATTTATCCGAAGATGAGCAGGAATTAAAAAGAATTAAACGCAGTCTGTGTGTTAATGTTTCCAGCTACCTACACACTAAAATCAACTAAATGGGATTGAAAATATTACACCAGAACAATAAAGTGTAGCAAAATACAAAAAACTGTATGAAAAATATGTTTAATACCTACTTAAAGGTTGTGATTATTAAAAGGTACATTTAATCTGAAAAGATAGCAAAGGAATCCATATTCTAATTTATAGAATATCAATGTACCGTATTTTCCGCACTATAAGGCGCACCTAAAAACTTTAAATTTCCTCAAAAGCCGACAGTGCGCCCTATAACCCGGTGCGCCTTATATATGGACCGATATTGGGCCGCAACAGGTCTAGCAACTACGGTAAGCAGCTGCCGACTTCGTTTTCCCCGTAGAAGCACGCAGTGCATGCTGGGATGTTGTCAAAAATGTTGTCAAAAAACTGGTTTGTTAATAAAGTTTGACTGACCGATCTACCCATAGACATGTCTATGTATCTACCATA
>CAEGAF010111863.1:0-55077 GCA_903067075.1 Micropoecilia bifurca
TTTTTTTTTGTTATTTCTCAAATTTATGTATACAAATATGTCAAATAATGTTTTGGAAATGTAAAGATGTTGAGGTACAGGCTCCCAGCTGCAATATTTTTAAAAAAAAAAATGACATTTAGCCTAAAATGCTTAAAATAAAAAAAAAATATTCAGCAAATACCTGAAAAATATACATTGTTGTGCTTACATGACCCAGGTTATTTTAATCAGAGATTTGAAAAAATTATATTTTGTATATATTTTATTCAAATTTTGTGCTTTATCCATAGGACCTGTTTTGTCCCTAATCTCAAGAATCACTCTAGGTGTTTTTATGGGAATGTGAATCTTCTAGATCAATTTAAGAAGCAATTTTAATCATGTTTCACATTTTATTGTTATGTAGCACGGTGTGCCGGTCTTGGCCCTGTCTGGTCCCGATACACTCTGGCCTTGGTCTTGACTTTGTCTCAGGTTGGGTGGTCTTGACTACAAAATTTATTTGGTATTATAAAAGCAGCAAGAATGTAACTACTTCTATTGTAGATGTGAATATTTAGAAATCTCTCAGCTGATTTTTTTTTTTAAATGTTCCATGAACTTTGTATTGCAAACACTTCATGCTTTGGAGGAAAGGGTTTCCCTAATTTGTCAAGAAAAAAGGTTAGTCTTCAATTTAATATAACTTTCTCAGAAATCTGAAGTTCTACACAGATGTTGGCTGAAAGGCTATTAGCAGGAAGTCCAATGACATAAAATCTCTCTTGTGAGGAATAACTAGCCAACACCTGACAAAGATGCAAAAAAAACATTACAAATTGCTTTGAATGCAAGATAAAAACAGTTGAAGGATTCAAGCACCCTAGTTGCATTATTGAGTTCGAGGAAGGCTTTAGAGAAGGTTTTGCCTAAGGGAATAAAAATGCTGTAGCTGAAGCAAGTCCAGCAATAACCTCCATGACCAAATTGCAGCATATGAAAATGGATTCTAAGGACTTTGGGAAGAAGCCGGTGTGATGAAGACGAGCTCTACCCAGTTGTTTTTGGAGACAGGAAGTGACGTAGATAATAAGGTAGTTTTCCGAGTAAGATGTTCATATATGAATGTAAGCCTGTGCTGTTTCCTCCTCACACCCAGGGGAGGCTATGCTGGAAGGGGATTGCTACCACTGTGATATCCATCGTTGTGAAAACTAATTTAGTGCATCTTTCAAAAATGTTTCTAATTTAATTTCATTTGTGTATAACAGACGTATCAGATTTAAATAGAGTCTGTGTAGATTTATGGAGATCGTCTTCTCTGGACGATGAAAGAAAGCAAGCTAAAGTGAGAAATTGACTTTCATCTATTAATGATTGCAGTCATTACCTATGAAAATATGCGACAACGTCCCTTTTTTTTTCTTCAACTTTACTGGCCAGTATTAACATGCAAGCTAATCGAGGCGTACCGGTCCACACACATGCGCGGCGCTGAGTCCATTCTCTGATGTGACCTTCAGCATATGCAGGCTGGCATTCAATTACCGCCCTGTCAGTGGCCCATCCAGCCCAGTGGCTGCACGTCCTTGAGACTCTCTCTGCAGCCTCCGTCCAGTCTATATTCTATTACATCCTCTACATCAGGAGCTCTGTCCAGCACAGAGCTTCTCTCAAACCCTCATCGCTACAAAAAGGGGGAATTGCATGTAATCGTATGGCATTCATGGTTTTGATGTATCCCCTATAAAGCCTGTGGTTGCAGGGGGAAAATGGAGATTCATGTTCATGCCCCAAATTATACCTAGGCCTGAGCTAAATATTAGATTTTAGTTTCACTCTGTGAAATATTGTTTGGATGGGAGAAACGTTTAGGGGGCTTGGATCAAAAAAGCCAGCATGGGCTCATCTGTAATTGCCTTGCTGAGCTTCCTCGGTTTTCATATGATTTCTGGTATTGGAGCTTGTTTTTAGGTTAGTTTTAGCTGTTATGCTTAGCTATGTTAAAACTGCAATGGGAGGTTTTTCTAAATTTATTCAGTTTTAAGCAGGGAAGTGTGCTGTTTAAGCAAAGAAAAATGTAAGATTGATTTTAGCCTTTTTCGGTGTTAGAAGAACACAGAGGTGACACATTTTTAATCAGTTCAATTTAGATACATGAGCTTTAGGTTTACACTCCTAAGCAGAGGCAAAATATCATAAAATTTTTCGTCATACATCAGAACTGTAAACAAGACATATCATCACAATTTGACAGATTTGGAGAATGTTGTTTTTGCAGTAAAGCTGTGGCTTCTGCTTGTTCAAGTTGAACTAATTTGTCTGTGGAAGTAATACAACTAGGTGGGACTCATAGATGGTGGCATTTACAAAAGTTGTATATGTCTAGCTTAGAAAATAGCTAGCTAAAAACCCACCCACACGTCTGCCAGTATAACCATGGCTTCTACTTGTTCAAGTTGATCTAATTTGTCTGTGGAAGTAATACAGCTAGTTGGGGCTTATAGCGGCAATTTACAAAAGTTTGAAATAACTAGCTTAGAAGCCGACCCATACCTTCTCCCTCTTGACGTATTTGTTGATTTAATCCAATTGACGAATTTGCCTGAATTGTCACCATGTCATAAACGCCATTTTTCATTATACCTGAGGAATGTTAAGAGTACTAAAATGTAGAAGCTAGCCAGTTTTTTGTACATGCTGGGCTACATAATTATTGGGGATTTTCTCCATGGTTACTAATGATTAGACATATACCGTCCTTCACCATCATGCTATATTTGACTGTGTCTTACTAAATTTACTTATTAATGAAGCAAATGAATATTAGCTGTACCTTGTCAAAAGTTTTCGCTGCAATTCTGCAAGTACACCAAGGCTTCCAGTTCTTAAGATTGATGATTGTTATCCATCATCACATTCATTCCTTATCAAAAGGTATATTATAGAATGACAGTGATAGTTAAACAATATGTTGCACATAGCTCTGCATACAGACCCCCTCACCTGTTAACTCATGTTAACTTGATCAGAGAAAGCGTTTTCTTTTCCACAGTTACTCTAAAACTGATGGTTCAGGCACGTGATTCTTTTTAATACAGTGTGTATGGAAATTCCCCTGATCGGTGTATTGCCCAAAGCAGTAGCACCGCAAGTATTTACAACTCTTTGTCAGCATTTTACCTACCAGGGAGTTGAGACATCTTAAAAGCCTCATGAGTTAAAGCCAAAGGTCTAACCAAATGCTTAATGTTATAAAAATAAGCTGTTTTAAACCCCTTACATGCATGCTTTTCTTTTTGTCTGAGGCTGAGCCAAAGTGCTTTCCTAAAGACAAGAGAGGTAAAACCAGTAACATAAACAGAAATTTTTCCATCTCTGCTGGACAAGGCAAACTGCTGCTGGACAGGCTTGTTGTTCTGTCCGACAGGCCTTCGCTACTGTTTCAGACAATTTACAGCTGAAACAATTAATTGAGGAAATAATTAGCCAATTGCTCGATAAAGTAAACAATCCATACTTGAAGCCCAATCAGTCACTGCAATGGACTCGTTGCAGTACTGACTGTTTAACTGCTGCCAAACAGCAAGGTCTTACTCCCTCCGTGTGTTTTTTTTTGCTTTTGTACCTGAGCCATTTGCTCAGCTACAGATTTATCTCCGGCTGACTGAAATGTTACTTTTCTGTAATTCACGATCAAAGCTGTAAATTCAGTAAAGCCAGCACATATATGCGTGAAATTTTTGGGGGGTCTACAGGATTTATTAGGTGTTTGATTTATGCATGTCTTACTCAACAGAATAATGTATTTGGAGAGCATCTGCAACAACTTCAGGTCAGCTCAAGGACATTGCCAAAAATTAAAAAAACAAATCAAGATGCAACCATCTCTTAAGTGTTTTGATGCCTTTATGTCTTTACTGCTGTTCAATTGTAAAATCTTAGTCATGGATCATTGTTAAACACAAACATATTTCTTACATCTCGGCTCATAAACTCCACCAGGATTTTCATTCTCCATTAGGGAAATGAAAAGCGACGACCAGTCCGGTGCTTATTGTTGCCTTATGAGGATCTTGTAAAAGGGTCGATGAATTAGTTTGCCTGGGTATATTTCATACTTATGTGAGATGTGCTCTTTCCTGGCCACAAGGACCCAGATGCAGAGCCAACTGGAAACCCAAGCTGGGAAACTAGTGCTACCTGAACCGCCAGCAGAGAAAACAATGGGTTTCAGCAGCATGCACTCTTGTTTCTCAGGGCTGGAGTTTGCTTTTCACGTGACTTAACTTACTCAGGCCAATGTGTAAAGTGTGTTGGTGGCCAGCAGTAATAAGAAGACAGAAAGAGGAAAAAATTGTTCATTTCGCAGTTGCGTCTTGGTCGACAGGTACTCAAATTTGAAGTTGCAACCATAAACCTTAATGCATCTTATCATGCTTTTTTATTGAATAAACCAACATAAATTGTACATCATTGTGAAATGAAAATCAAAAATGTTTTTACATTTTTTTTAAACAAAAATGTAAAAATTCTTATGTACTTCAGGCCCCTTTAATCACATAATCCTAAATATAATAAGGGCAACAAATTCCCTTTGGAAACAAAATTATGAAGTCTAAACAACACAGGTCAGATCAAGAAAATAAAATTGAGAAACTTATAATAAGCTGTTGAGAGCTAATAGTGAGAATAAATGATGAAAACAATAAATGACAATAGCTTGTTTGTAAATTGACTGAGCCACTGACATATCATTAATTACCATATAAAGCAATGAAAATTGACTGATAAATATGATGGTATTAAAACCCTTTTACTAAATTACATAAACTATTAACAAACTTCCTTTTTGCTGACATTTTACTCCATGATTATAATTAACAACTTCGGTTTTCTTTAGACGCTTCAATCAGCTTTTGTACTTCAACTGACTTTATACCAGCTCAGATACTGAACATGGGTACATTTGAGGCTTGTTCCTGCTGTAACAACTTCCCCACTGAAGGGTGTTGTTATGAGAACAACACCCTTTAGTGTAGTGCTGTTATTATGTGTTCATTTATTGGAAAACGCTGGTATTTCTTTTTAGTTTCTGACAAAATATAGCTGATATACCTTTGCCTCTATTGAAATTAGCAATTTCTGTTTAAGGTGAGCAAATGTACTTGCATAAAGAGTAATCTGTAGTTCAAAAAGTAATACAAAGGCATTTTATGTGTTTCTTGTAGCTCATGTTAAAAGCACGGCTTTTTCTTAATCGTCAGCAAAGAGGGGCAAACAGTAAAGCAGATTCCAGCACAGAGGCCTGTGATGGGCAGAACACATCTCTGCTTTAAAATGTGCAATTTGATTAAATCTGCTCTGTTTCTGTCCAGAATGTGTGCTGGCTGAAATGAATAAAGTGGATTAACTCTGTCACAGGATAATGCAGATTAAACTGGTAAACACAATCACTAAGTGGTGCATATGGCCTGCAGGGGCGGAGTTAAGGCTTTAATTTTTTTTCAGACGGGGGAACCGGATGAAAATATTTGGGTTTTAATTTCAGTCAGAAAGGCAATACTTCCAGATCACCCCATGGCTTCTGTTTTAACGCAGCAGGAAAAGGCCGTTTAACATCATTTCAGACGGTAACAGCAGCCCATGCTTGAGCTCATCAAACCTCCATGTCTGGTGGAGACTTTTTTTTTTCTTTCAAGGTAAAAATCTGCCCTGACCATGCAAACGATCCTGCTAATGAAAGCGTTTAAGTTATTCAGCTGGGAACGTCAGCATGTCTCCTGATTTCCCCCAGAGCGATCGTCCCTCTCTCCAGACAGGAGGAGGGGTCGGCAGTCAACGCTCGCTCTGACGGCGGAGATGCAGCCGACCCCCGGCCGCTCGATGAGGGAGCGGGGGCGGTGGCTGGAGAAAAATCCATTCCCAGAGTGAGCGTTCTGCTGAGGCAGGTACGCCGACCTTTGAGTCATCTGATAGGTCAACGCTTTGCGGCGCTTGCCAGGACATCGGTGGCGAGGCGCCAGGCTTTGGTGGTGCTAATAGTAAAGCTCGTCTGAGCAGCGGCCAGATAGGATCAATGGAGCCTCTTGGCAGCTCGTTTATTGTACGGCACGTCCGTGAAATATTCACCAACAGATGCGGGTGACAGATGACGATACGGGACGGTGGGTGAGGGAAGGCCAGGGTGGAGGGTTTCCCCATGCGCACTGAAAGTATTCAGACGCTACACTAGAGTAACCTTACCCCACGCATTTTTTAAAAATATTTTATATATTTTGAGTTGTTGATCTAGCGCAGGAAGTATCTAGACGTTTAAAAATGTCTTCAGTTTTGACTTGTATCCATTTTAATCTCCGAAAAATAACCTCAAAATATAGAAACATTTCCTCTTTTAAGTTAGGATTTTATGTAATAAAGCTACAGTGTACTTTTATATATCTATATAGAAAGAGGTTTTTTTTTAAAAAAAATATTTGTTAAAGCTGTCATTATGTTGTAACAGTATCATATGAGAGACAATTTATATAAAAAATATTGATTTCCTCTGCTTTGGCCTTGTGGTTCTACTGCCATCTGCAGAAATGTACCGCTCTGTCAGAAACAACCAATCAGAGCCAGGAGGAGGTTCCCAGTGCTGGCAATCATCTTAGTGTACGGTGCTACTCACATTCTCTACCTTGCTGTCTGCTGCACGACAGCTTGTTCTCCATAGCAGAGCCTGTTGTGAATGCTAAGGCTAGTTAGCATTATGGTTAATGATGGCGGGTAAATAGGTTTTCTTGGAAAGCTCCGTTGTTGATCCACCACTAGCACACTGAGCAGCCCGTACATGAGCATGATTGACAGCGCTAAGGCACTCCTGGCTCTGACTGCTTAGTTCTGACTGGGAGTGATCTGCAGACTTCAGTGAAAAATCTCAATCTTTTCACAGATTGTGATATACAAACAGTTTTAGCAATTGTAAAAATAACATTTTTGTAAACGTTATACTGTATACCTCAGCTTTCAGAGAAAAAAAAACTATTCATATCAAACTATCCATGTTTGGAAAAGTGTTTTCTCCCAAAATATAATAACTGGGAACAACGTCTGCTGTTATATTTCTGTGAAGGAATTTTGGCCGACTCTTCTTTTTCTCAGTTCTTCTACCGTAGTAGAGCTGCAACAGCATCTCAATTGGATTGCAATTCAGACTTTGACTAAGTCACTTTATTTTAACCTATTGAGAGGTTAGCTTGCTGTTGTACATCTTTCTCTTGCTGCCCCACCCAAGTAGAAGGAATTGTCCCATTCATGTATTGCAAGTTGTCCACGTCCTGAAGCAGAAAGCACCTCCAGAGCATCAGAATGCTGTTGCCGTGTTTGACTGTAGCTACAATATTCCTTTTCTAAAACGCATCGTTAGTCTCTTGTCAAAAATAACAGGATGCATCATCCATCAAAAAAGATTATTTTTTTCAGTACTTGGAATATTTTCCCAGAAGTCTGGGACAATCAAGATGGTCGAATGTGAGGCAGGCCTTTGTGTTGTTTCTGGTCAGCAGTGTCAGTGGTCTGGGTATTCTTTACTACCCGGTTTTGTTGCTGTTCAACCAGAAACGGTGATCGTAACCGAGGCCTTCAGATGTTGCTGGGGGTTATTTTGTATGGATGAGTCACTGGTTGCCACTGAAGTACATTTAGTTCAGGCAGCCACACCAAAAAAGGTTCAAACACTGTTCCGTATTTTCTCTTTGTGGAAGGTTTGCTGGAGTCCCAAAGAATTGGAAAGGGTTTCACAACTCTGATAGATGTCAGTGACTTTTTCATCTGTTGTTGGAATTACATCTTTCTAGATTTATTATTGTATTTTGAATTTTTTTTGGTTCTGCTTCATGTTGTCAGATGGGCTCTAATTTAGGGATTTCTACAGGTCTGGCAGGAATAAGCCCTGGGTTCAGCCTGAGAAACTGAAACAAAATAATTATGTTAATCACAGTAAATTCATGATGTTTTTTTTAAAGGTTTTGATGACTCTAGTGGCCTTTATTTGAAAGTAGTTTGACAGGAAGGAGGGTTATGAGAGAGGGGGAAGATATGTGGCAGGTGTCACCAGGCCGGGAATTGAACCTGCGACCACCAACATAAGGACTAAGGCCTCAATACATAGGTTGTGCTTTGCTCCTGCTCCACCACAGCACCCAGCACTCATGTTTTTCCACAGGGCCAGGTTGATTTAGAAAATTTTTTAATAAAAATTTTAGAACAGCCTTTGAAATAAAATTCCATCCTGATCTGAAATGTTTAGTTGTTAAAAAAATACTAAACCTTTAACAAAAAAAAGTTTGTATTTATTTGTTGAAACTGTCACTATGTTGTGACAGTATGGTGTGACAATATTTGTGAAAGAAGATACTAATAGACCTCTACCTTCTCCCAGAACTAACTAAAAACAACCAATCAGAGCCAGGAGGCGGGTGATGGCGCTGTCAATCACACTCAAAGGCAGATGAGCTATTTTTCTGTAACAGTAAGTTGTTTCTCTGCCTTTAGAACATTCTGAGGTGCGTACATGAGGTTGAGAGTGACCCTCTGTGACCCTCCTCCTGTCTCTGATTGGTTGTTTTTGCTTGGGACATGCATTCCCTCAGACGGGTTAGCTAACAGTAGCTAAGGGAGGAGGTGGAGGAAGTCGATCTTTTCACAGATTAGCTGTCTCATAATGTTCTGTCACAAAATGGTGACAGTTTTAACAAGTATGAAAAGAAAAGCATTTACTGTTCAGAGTTGAAGACTGGTCTAATCAAAGCCCGCCCTCTCTCTGCCGCCGTGTAGGTGCCCACGGAGTGAGAGAGGAGCCCCGGTTTGTGACGGCGCGCGCTGGAGAGAGCGTGATCCTGGGGTGTGACGTGTCCCCTCCCCTGGACGGCCAGCAGCCCCCCTATGTGGTGGAGTGGTTCAAGTTCGGAGTGCCTATCCCCTTCTTCATCAACTTCCGCTTCTACCCTCCTCATGTAGACCCAGAGTACACTGGTAAGACGGGGCGGGGGCCAAAGCCGCCTAATCCACCTCTGAAAGTACGTAGAAATGAGCCACATCGAGGGTTTTGTGTCCACTAGGTTTTGAATCTGTGGTGAGATGATTTGTCTTGGAATAAATAAGGATGAAGTTTTTTTTTTGTTGTTGTTTTTCTTTTTTTGTGAGGAAGCCAAATGACTGTTTACACAGCAGCAGATGCAGAGTTGTCAACAGAATTTCACGCTGCATGTTAATAAACAGGGGCCCAAAAATA
Source organism: Micropoecilia bifurca (assembly GCA_903067075.1). Lineage (NCBI taxonomy): Eukaryota > Metazoa > Chordata > Actinopteri > Cyprinodontiformes > Poeciliidae > Micropoecilia > Micropoecilia bifurca. The sequence goes on from CAEGAF010111863.1 coordinate 9,236, forward strand.
TCCACGAAATTAGAAATCGTTTTTGGAAAGTATTGGAACTTATGAGACAAATCAGCACAAAGTAGTGAGTAATTTGAAGTGAAACAAAAAGGATGAATAGTTTTTTTTAAATTATCAATTTTCTTGTCAAATATCCTAAAAGTGTGGCATGAATTTGTATAACTTCCTTTTGTTTCAAGGACAGCCAGTTGCAATCAGAAGTCACACATTCTACAAGCCTGACCTGTATTTCCTATGCGGGAAGAAAATCTCACTTTTTATATTTCTATTTGTAGAAATTTGAAAACTTCATTTCTTTTTCCTTCAGATTTAGAGATATGCGAGTTTTTTCTTTGACATAAAAACACAAAAAACATTAACGTTTATTGTGTTCCAACATAAAAACTTCTGGTTCTGCCACAGGATGAAACGGAGCTTCTTCATCGCACCTTTATGGAAATTAGCACTGAGGAAATCAACTATGAATATTTGAGGTTTCGACGCACATTTTTCATCATGTCGATACCCGGGCGGCAGCCGCACCTCCTCATTTCTCTTTGACATCCATCAGAGTCCCACTTCCTGTCACGGCAGTCTATTTTTTTTCTATCCCTAAACAATCTTTCTCTGTTTGTCAAGTAGTTTGTGGCAATTTTTTTATGAGAATAATAAGTACTGACATTTGTGTCACCATCGTAGAGATAATACATAATCTGAATAATGTGGAGTTTCATCAGTTGATCCCATCTAAACCGTCTAAAAAAAAAAAATCTATTCAACTTTGACCTTTTGTTGCCAGTCCTCAATATTTCATATCTGGTATTTCTATATGTTAAATAGGATTACATTGAGGGTTTTCCCTTATTTATTTATCTATTTATTTTGTCCCTTACTTTGTGTTTTTTTTTTGTACTCTAAGATGACTCATGATTATATTTTTGGAAAATGATAAAGCCACAACATTTTCTTATGAAAACTGTCTGAAAAAGACATTCAGTCCATATATCAAGCCCTTAAATCGATGTAAACCCCCCCCTTAACCCCCCTCGTCCGCTGCTGCTCCCTGGCATTTTCTCCTATGATCTACACTATCAGCTTGTGGATCTTCCATGTTTTCAGTTGTGTGGAATATAAATTAAGATCCACACAACTAAGCAGCTTGGGCTAAATATGATCTAAATTTAGTCAGAGGGATTCGGGGCTAAACAAGTCGTGCAAGCAGACTCCGGGGTTTTAAATCATGTCTTTTCCTCACTGGGACAAACATAAATTGGGCTAAAATTTGACAGCTGTATCTTTAAAAGCGGGAAGCAAATCTAAACCTGTAACTCTGAACTCTTCAAATTGTTTTTTTTTGTGTGTGTTTTATCTCTGTTTAGCATGGCGTGATATAATTTAATATTTCTACAGGGACAGTGCAGAGTTTATGCAGTCCATTTTCGTCTTCTGCCGCAGCTGCAAACCCCATTATGAAGTGGGAACAGAACAATGTCCGACTACTAATAATCCACAGATTGCATACATAGATGTTTTTTTTTGTCCCTGAACAGTACTTAAGCTCAACGGTGTTTATGTATATCGTAAAAAATGACACGCCGAGGTCTTTATGTCGTAAAGAGAGTAACGTTGCCGGGCTTTTAGCTGCATTTTGCTCCATGAACACAGCATTCAGGCCTGCGGAGAGGCATCTGCTGCGTCTGGGTGAACAGAGGAGAAATAAGAGAGTCTCAGCAGTTTAATGCTGCATGGTGTATACATGGTTTCCTGCACACTCCAGTGACAATGCAACACAGAGCGCGTACAGCCAGCGGAGTCGGCCGAAAACCTCCATGTGAGATGTAGAAAATGGGAAGAATTTACTATCTATAGCGCACAGGAAAAAACAATCACCAGAGTTCAGTTACACAAATCTGATTAAAAGTTATTTAATTGTAATATAAGATGAGTGGTTGTAGTCACTAAACATCGATGTGTTTAGTGAATACTTAAAAAAGAAAAAGTTTAGTAGTTTGAAAAATTGGTTCATCCATCCATTTTGCAAAATGTCTGTCATTAATGACTGCAGGGCCTTAACTCTTCACTTTGTTTAGTTTTGGTTGTCTTCATAAGTATTCAAAATTACCTCAAGTGTCAAACTGTGAATACGTGCAGAAGCTCAATATAAATAAACTCTGGGACCTTTAAGAAGCACCGCTAGGCTCATTAAAACTGTAGCTTTTTGGCTTTGTTTTGTTTTTTTCTCTCTCCTCCGAATGTTGTCGCTTTGCTATGACCCTTAAATGTTAAATCAGTGTTTGCTTGGGTTTTAGTATACCAGCTCCTGGAGGAAATATGTGGTCTTTTATTGGCTAAATAAAAGAGCACATTAAATGTTAACTATTTGCCTTCTGTTTGATGTTTGAGAAATTTGGGTTTCTGTTAAAATAAAAACGCATCTGCTTTGTGGCTGGTTAAAAACGACCTAAAATATAACCTACTGCAGGAAAAAAGCTTCTAAAGAGAGACTTTGGTGGATATTTGTAAAGATCAGAAAATCTCAAATATTGGTCAATTACTGATTACAGATTACCCAAAGTTCAGAAAATTTGGGCTGATTGATTGATTGGCTCATCCCTAGTGAAAACTATCTTGGTACTATCACATAAGCTAACCTTTACAGTCTTCCATGATTGGGCTTGAGGATAAAGCCAACCAGTGCCAGGGAGAATGTCAGGCACTTCTGGATTGATTACAAATGCTAGCCAGTAAAGTGTTGTTTAAGCTAGGTGTTTTTAGCTTCCTAAGCTGAAATATTTTAGATGCGCTTCATGGCTAACGAAATATGCAGATATGCAAATCTGTGCATACTGAACTGTAAAGCGCTGGGGTCTGTACTGTCAGCAAGATACTGAAACAGAACAGTCTGAACCCTGCATTTAATCTTAAAATATCTATCAAAGCAGCAATGCTAACAGAACTGGCATTTAAGTTAGCATCACACGCCTCTTTAGAGTCTCTGAAAGGAAAGCTTTTGTAAAGAAGATCAGAAGAGTCTCTTTTACTAACTTTTTATCAGTTACATAGCCTGGATCACGTAATAAGGATAAATGAGAAAACACACGGCTTGTAAAAAGAAAAAAAAAGCATCTTTTAGATTCACTTCTCATGTTCTTAAACTAGGTTTTTATGTGGTTTATTCATATGAATGGTGGGAAAAGTAGGTGACTGGTAATTAATTCACAGCAACTCCTTATGGTTTTTGAAGCAGGTCTTCACTGAAACGAACACACACCATCATCTCGGGAATCCTCTCTCTCTCTTTTTTTTCTTTCTCTACTTTGCGTCGGTCTCGAAAGGCACGGAAGCGTTTCACGTTGCTTGCTCTAACCTCCTTGCGTTGGGGGTAGGAGGGCTTTCCAACAAGCGGCACTCTCCGACACTTCACCATGTTTGCTTGGACGCCGTTAGTGGGCGTCCGCCATGTGGCTCGGAGTCGGCCGTCGAGGAATTATCGGTGAACAGATGCAACTTGAATATGGCCGGTCTCATTACGTAGATTAAAGTGCATTCTGGGGATTTCGTGTTCATGGCGACGCCGGACTCGGCTTTATGAGACACTGGTTTGGGCCGCTTAATGGCTCGGTGTGGTCTCTGAGCTCATTTGGGCTATTCCCATGAATTGTTTTCGCTCGGTGCAAGGAAAGTTGATGAATAGAGTACATGTGTGATTATTCTATCACCCAGCTGCTAACCAAACCAGACACAAATCTCTATAAATACCGTACTTACAAATGTTTTTTTTTCACAATTCATTTGGAAAGAAAGGCTCTCGGTGCAACAGGTATTTATGCCAAATGGGGGGGGATAGGATTAATATCTCGATGTTAAGCTGGATCATTTTCCCACTTTGCCCTGCAGCTAAAAAGGAGACAATTGCATTTTAAAAAAACATCTATTTTTGTTTTCTCACTCCAGCAAAGATGCAATCAATAATTCAGATGTGCATCCCGTGAAAATGTATCGTCAGATCCTGCTGTTCCCACACTGTCTGGTAAAATGTGTATTTTCTTTTTTCCCTTTTTCTTTTTTGGTACCAGGTCACTTTCAGTTGCATCACTATAGAGGTATGATGTGATTATACACACTAAATTATTGGACCTATGTGCAGAGTAGGGGCAGCTGTGGGTCAAGTCGTCGCCTTGTGACCGGAAGGTTGTAGGTTCAACTTCAGCTTCCTCTTCCTCTCGTCACATGTCGATTTGAGGCACTTAACCCCAAGTTGCTTACCGATCTGTGTGTCAGTGTATAATGTCAAACACACAGTAGTAACTTACTTTATTTTTGAGTGGTCAAAATGATTGGCAAAGCGCTATAGGTTCAGGCCGTTTAGTAAAGACATGATACACAGGACAGTTTCCTCCAAAGACATTGAACTTTTTTCCACATTTTGCCATGTGACAACCACAAACTCCACGGTTTGGCATAAACGCGAAGTAGAACAAAAGAGAAACGTCACGCAGATTTGAAGGAACGCTGATCTTCTTTAGTCATGTCTCGCTACATTTGGTAGCTGTAAGGCCTCTCCTGATTTGGTCAGATCAGCGATGTGATCTGAACCAGGAGCTTTGCTGTCCCAGGAGACAGAACCTTGTACGGTGTGAGCGGCGCCCGGTACCCATGAGGCCGGTCCCGACTCGGACACAGTCCTGTAAACTCTGTTCACAGCAGCACCGTTTCACTTCCTGACAAATTGGAGGTCAGGGTGATCGCGATGCTTCACCTCATCGCCTCTCGCACTCAGCACATCACAGCTTTGAAATAAAACACACAGGGAAAAAAAATCCAGAGTTTTTTAAAAATATATTCTTCCCACTTCCTGTTTGCTGGATTGATTTTCTGCTCCGACCCCATTAAGGGATAAAGGGTGTAAGAAAATGGATGGATGGATATATATATATATATATTCATATATATATGTCTAATTGTTTTTTTTCTCCTGGAGTAGGAAAGCAGTGCTCGGCTTTAGTACCTGACTAATGCCCCTTCGTTACTGGGAGAGCAATTTCAGCCCTCCCTCAACATCAATCTGTTTGCCTGACACTCGCTTTGAAGTGACAGGAAGCTGTACTTACAGTACATCTACACATCAAAGATTTTTTTGGGGAAAAAAACGCCCCCATTTTTCTGAACACTTGTCAGACGGAGCAGAAGTCTGCTGGGCTGTCAGAGGCTGCCGGAGGTGCCGGCGGCTTGCTCGGCAGCTGAAGGTTTCTGCTATACGCCGGCATCCTTTAAACCTCTCGTCCCTTGTGATTTCCTCCTTTTTTTAGAATTCCAATTTATCCCCAGCCTTGAAGTAGGAAGAGTCGAGGATGGGAAAGTTGTGTGAGAAATATGACTTCTGTGAAGTCCAAGACTGACTTTTTTTTTTCCTTGCAGTGTGACATCAAATGGTTTATGCTAATTCAGACGAAGGTGCGTCTTCCAGACAGCTGCATGTTTAAATCCTGATTCTGGAGCCACATGGTTGTTAAGTTATCTTTAAATAGTGATAGCAGTAGTTATGTTACGTTTCTGAATTTTTGACACCAAGATGGGATGGCTCACTTGGTTTGAACATAGTTTATGATTTATTGACATAAACCTGCCAGCAGGAACCTGATGTCTTACTAAAATGGTACAGCGAGTTTCAGCTGCAAAAGCTTCCAAACTGAAAATCTGTTTCTTTGAAAGATTTAACATTAAAGATATTAGTTTGACTCTCATATGTAAAAAAACAATTTTCCTAAACTTTTTTAAATTTCAGTAAATGCTATATTTAAGTTTGCTTCTGATCCCTAGGTCCTAAAATATGGTAGCTTACAAACACCAGTCCGATATGAATATCTGAATCGGTCCCGATATTGTAAACATTTCGAGATTGGGTTATCGGCGACAATGTTCCCGATCCAGACAAGGGCCGATCTATACTGTCTAATTCTATGCTTTGTGCTTTGAGCGACGTCATGCTTTATTATTTTACACAATATTTAGAATTCCTAATTGCACTTTCAGGACCATTTGAAAGGTTTGTTGTAGTTAAATTTTTATGTTTGACCAAGGTCAATCTATTTCACATTGGCTGTTATGCTCCTAATCGCTGAACAAGACTGAATAAATTAAAGTTGTGTTGGTTTTATCATGTTTGTCCAAGCTTGTGAAGCTGTTGGTGCATTTAAGTATGCTGAACTGGTGCAGAGTTATCATATAGATGCATAACTCTGTACATTTATGTCTGTTTAAAAAAAACAAAACATTTTAAGTCTGTTCGTAACTGTTCTTCTGTATTGTATCAGTATCGACCGATATTAAACCTCAGATATCTGCATTGGTATCGGAAGTGACAAAAGTGAATTTTTGCTGCATCCCAAATTATGAACCCAAATCAAAGCAAAAATAACGCCTCAAACTCCTTCTTGTAGAAAGGTTTCGAAGAACTAAATGTCCATATGAATCGATTCTAAAAAATGACAGTAAATTGCAACCTTTAAGCATCGCTCTGGCTGAGGACGATACGCAATGTCCCACAGTAAACGGGATCACGTCATGCCCAAAACCACAACATCCAAACAGTCACATTAAGAAAATAAACATTCAGGAATTTTGGACACTTTTTAGATAATTATATTTCCTTTTGCAAAACAGCAAAATTACTGGCGGCATATGCAGTGAATAAAGACATGCCTTAAAAAAAAGGTTTATGACGTTGCCAAGGTTAACCCAGCGTTCCTTTTCTCTTCCCCCCCAACTCTGTCTGCAGGCAGAGCTTCTCTGCATGGGAAGGCCTCCCTGCAGATCGACCCGGTTCGCTCCGAGGACCAGGGCTGGTACGAGTGCAGGGTCCTGATGCTGGAGCAACAGTACGACACCTTCCACAACGGCAGCTGGGTGCATCTCACGGTCAACGGTGAGTCATCGGCCTGCATGAATGGCCATTGCTCGCGTGAAGGAGCGAGAAAACTAGGATGTGTTTTTGTTGAATAAGCCCATTGAGCTTCACAGAGAAAAAAAATATCTACTGTTTCAAGGACACAGCATTGAGCTTTTGTTTTTCTTCTACATCACAACTACATACCAGATGATGACAACTCCCATCATCCTTTGGTAAGTCAATTTGTAGTTGGAGAGATGGTACAACTTTGCTTACTTTAATAATGATAAAAAAACACAACATTTGTGTATTGAATACAAATATTTAAGAGATTTGTTCAATTAATCTGGTTTAACTGAAATTTGAGAGTTTGTTAAACTTTTAATTAGAAAAGCGTGTGTGTGAGTTATGATGATCTGCTCACACATCAACAGCTATTGTTATTTTACTTAAATGAAATTAAATAAAGTAGATAGATAAATAGGTATATTTTTTTTACATCTAATGGTGCAGAAGAGGATCTTTGTAAGTGCCAAAGCAACTCAAGTCTTTTTTCTTTAATTGTTCTTCTAAATTACAGGCAGCATTAAATGCATTAAATGGTTTTAATGCAAACAACACTTATAGTAAAGAGCAACTTCTTCATGTGTTTGAAATAATTGATAAGCTCAGAAATAACTCAAAATGCCCCAAGTTGAATTGTTCATGACTATAAGAGACTTATACTTTCATTTCAGATTGTATAGATGTTGTGTTATTGTGGGGCAATTTTAAGTGCGGTGGTCCATGAGCGTGTGAAATGGGTCCTCGGCCTGAAAAAGTTTGAGAAACACTGATCTGAAGAGACCAATTTTTACATCTCTCTGTAGCCTCGTAAAATCATGTGGAAGAAAACTAAGTGATATCGACTGAAATGAATTTGTGCAAAGGAAGCAGTGGTACCAATAAGTCTGACTGGTGGTGATGATAATATATCAAACTTATATGGTGTTTTTAGGACCCTCAAAGATGCTTTTCCCCCTACTTAATGAATAAACTCCAATGAAAGGTTGACTTTTTTTCTCTATAAAGTCCACTGTGAGTATTTTACTGTAATAAAATATTTATCAACGTTAGTGCTTGCTGCTCATCTTTATAGGGCAGCCAATTAACATGTCCAGCCCTATAGGTTGGAGCCTTTCACTCACATCCTCTCCATAAACCTGACTGCCTGCTCCAATATATAGATAATAACCATTTTGGATTTTTTTTCACGATGCTTCACAGAGCTTTCTTTTTCATCTTCAAACACAAAAACAAACAAAAAAAAACCCCGCCAGGGGTAATAAAGGAGCGAGCGGCTGCTCAGAGGGAGGATTGATTGTGGCCAGTTTCAGGCGGTTCCAGCAACGCTCGTCTGTGATGGTCTGAGAGCCGTCAAACTGATGAGCAGGTGGAAAAAAAATAAAAATCTGCACCTTTGCATTTCCCTGGAAAGCCCCAGTGGCTCAGAGGATCCAGCGTGAAGCGTGTCTCCTTCACGTTGTTGCGGAGCATCAAAGACAGGGATGCGCTTGTGTCTTATTACGCCCCGCAAAGCCGTCTGCCACATACAATTTTAGACTATTTCTCAAAATGCTTTTCTTAAAAACACATGTGAAATTTGTAGATTTTATGTTTTTTTAAGTATCCAACTCAATTGCATTTTTTTTTTTTTAGATTGGAGTATGCTATCTGTGATGATTTTGATAGCTGCACAGTATTTTATGTGGTAAATTGACCCTCACTGCACAGCATATATTTTTATTTTTGTGTTAATCTTCATGCATTGCTGCTGCTACACCTGAAAATTTCCCCCCTTTTCAATAAATGTTATTTTTACTCTACACTAGATACGCAGATCCAAAGTGATGTAGAATGTAACTTCTTTAATAGTAATACCTTAATGTTGTGCATTTATTTGGATCTAACCCCCCTTGGTAATGCTTTGCAGAAACTCCATTCATTGCAGGTAGCTCTGCTAGTCTTATAGTTGTATCTTTGGCAGCTTTGCACAAGTAGGCTGAACTTTCTTTTCTGCATTCTGTGCAAAATAGCTCCAGCTAGCTGAGTCTGATCAGATGGAGATGGATGGTTATGATTAAATTTTTAAAAATTGCTAATAGATTTTTAAAAAGCTTTCATTCAGGTTTGGAGTTTGTTTTAATCTGTTAATTTCTTTTCCCTAATTTGATCCCAGGTATATTTTGCTTGTGCCAAAAATATAACTTAGTTTGTTGCTGTCGGACTTGTCTGTCAGTGGCAAATTTCAAGTCGTGTTTCTTGGATGGCTTCATGTCTGGAAAAAGCCTCACCTCAGCATGATGCTGCCATCATCAAGAGTCACCATGGAGACGGTGTGAACATGGAGTTAGCTTTTCCTCCACATATGCGATTTTCCATACTTCAATCCTGTGATATTGGGATATGGCTTCAATTTCTCCCCAATTCCATCAAAAAATGTAAAGTCATTTTCTTGACCACCTTGGAGTACTTTGTGTTGGTTTATTTTATAAAATTGTCCTGCAAGAAATACTTCTAACCTGAGGTTCGAAGCATATAAAGAGTTTTACAGGACAGTACGAGCTGAGGCTGCTGCACATCAGCGCAAATGAGATCAGCTCCTGCTCTAATTTTGTTGTATAGCAGCAGTTTTTTTTTGTTCTTGGAGATGATAAAACAGAGAAATGTTAAGACTCAAAGTGTTGATTTCTCCTGAAACTTCACAGACTGCAGAAACCTGCACTCTTCTGTGTCATCAGAGTGACTTGGGGGGTGGAGTGGGGGGGGGTGCCATTAATCAGGAATATTTTTGGTCTGTGAACTTCACGAGAGCTGCGTGAAACTCATGCATATTCCCTTCGATTTCTTGCATGTTTTTTTCATTCTTTCTCTTTTTTTCCCACCGCTTGTCACATCTGAGTAAGGATCACAAGGCGTGGTGTGTAAAGTAATGTGTAGAGAAGCATCGACTGCTTGCATAGCCACTTTAGGATAAAAATGCTGATCTGTTTAAATGGCTGTAATAAAGACAGATATAATGTTGTTATTTCTTCCCCTGCATGTTACCCCGCTGCCCGCTATGATTTACCCTCCGCTTAAGGAAATCTGTGTTTGCCGGTTGAATTGGCTGAATGGGTCTCGTTGCTCCGCTGAGGGTCCTCTGCGCTCCTTTTGGGCCGTTTTGGGAGGTTCGGGAGCATCTGTGGGTGCGTTTGTGTCGATATTTGGTTGTTTGAGCAAACTGCGTCTCTGTTAACCGCCTCGTTAATATTCGCAACAAGCTCCCAACTCTTTGAGGTGCAGCAGCAGGACTGATATGAACTCATTTGTCACAATAAGAAAGCTGGTTCAGTATTTGAAACATCTAACAGGGGAGCTGAGTCGCAGTCCTCTAAATGGGAGTCTTTGAGGTGAAGCAGGTGGCGTCTTCGCCCGGGCCCAGCAGACATTAAAGGACACTCGTTTCCTCTGGCCGTTGGTATTTGCATGAACTCCTCCTTTGTGTTCCTGTTCGTGGGCGCCGACTTCCTGCCAAGCGGACAGGGACTCCATGGCCGCTCAGTGGCAGGTGTCAGATGGCAAGGCCTTGTGCCCGGAAGAGACACTGAGGCCAGTCTCTCTCGCTCCGTCTCTGTCCTCCGGCACTTCTTTGTCTCATCGTTCTTTCTTTCATCCACTGCGTCTTCCTCCTTCTTGCTACTTCGTGAAGTCACCCGAAAACATCATTAATGAAATTTCACAACCGTGCCACTTAGTGAGTAATAATCTGACATTCAGGTCTCAGACTGAACCTTGTTTGTTGCTGACTTTTAAGACTCTTGTCGTTTCTTTCATTTTTCTTCCTGTTTCGCACATTGATTTACTTTTACTAATGCATGGAATTAAAAACATAAATCTCCAATAAAATGAGTGTAGTTCTGACCAGAAGCTTACATACACTCATCTAGGGCTGTTGAAGATCACTATTTAGTATTGAGTAAGATTATTCTGGCCAGTTAATCGAGTAGTTAAGAAAAGATTATCCCGTTTTGTAATAGCTACTTGAGCTTGTCAAACTACTACTACTACTACTAGTCAGAGAGTAGCAAACGTAAAAACTACAAGTTTAACTTGTAATCAAATAAGAAAGTGTTCTGTTCTGCAGTAGCTACTCCAGCTAGTTTAGCTACAACAAGTTTAGCTTGTTTAACTAAAGTAGCATCTTTAACTAGACTAGACAGCTGTTTAAGCTAGCTGTCTAGCTAGACTTTAAGCTAGACTAGACAGCTATCTTAAACTAGCTAGCTGTTTAAGCCAGCTAGTCAAGATAAACTAACTACTAGCTAGACTATTAAGTAAAATAGCTATCTATTTGATCTAGCTAAAGTACTTTGGTTACTTTATCTAGGTTTGAACCCAATTTTCAAACACAGCAAATGTTAAGACTGATTCTAATTCAGACAGCTTGTGAGGAAAAAGGCAGAGCACTTTGAGTTGCACATCATTGGTATAAAAACAAATTGCTGTGTTGTTGTTTTTTTTTATCTTAAAATTGAATACTGCTGCCAGTTTGGGTAGAGCCTAGTGTCCAGCATGTCAAGAATTTGTGTAACAGTTTTTTGAAAATCAATTATATTCTGAATTCTGTGAACTGCATCAGTTTTAGTTGAGACGAGAACTTGCCCTTGAATGCTTTTTACTTCTCATATTGAAGCATTTCAACTTCACGTTGTTAAACCAATAAAAAATGTGTTCTTTCTGTAGCTGCGTTCTCTTAGGGGCACAAAAAAGAAAGGGGAAAAAAAGGAGTACGAGGAGATTGAAGAGATGTGAAATGGCTTTAAAGTTCTTGAACAAGTTGTGCCACGTTGGTCTACAGAGACGAACAGAAGGAGCATAACTTCTTCAAGCATTTTTTAATGTAGATAATTGAAGCAGAGCAGCTGTAAGTAGGGCAGGGGTTTACTGCGCAGGATGCTGCTTTTTTTCCCCTTCTTCTTATTTTGTGTAATTCCCATGTTTCCCCCCATCCATGGTGACGCTTCCTGCGTGTGGAGCTGCAGCTGACGATGTGAAACAATTCCCAGGTGGGCCGATGTATCTGCTGCTGTCACAGCAACGCCGCATTTGTCACCTACTTCCTGTCAGCTGATGCTTGTTCCCTGGAGAAAAGTGGAAACAAAGCTAAATGTTGCACGCGGCGCGTAGAGTGGCGATCAAACGACGTAATTATCAGCAGCGTTGAGTAACTTTGAGAATCAGCCAAAAACTAAATTTATTCAACCCAAAACCAGTTTCTGTCATCTTTCTACCAATAATCTTCAAAGGGCGAAGGATACTTCACTGGTACTTTCTATAGGAATCTCCTTTAATCAACTGTATCATGTAATGTAATAGGTGTTAGAGAGCGAAAGGCCAGTACGGACAGACAGATGTCTAAAGTGCTAATTGGGTAATTTGTTTGTTCCATGCCAGGTGCTTGTGTGTAGTCTGAAGCATGGCAGCGCTCCCAGCGGCAAGCGCTGACCCATTTTTCACCAAAGCGCTCTTATTTTTTTATTTAACTGAACTCGGTGTGACTATTTATAATCAAAATGTTATGTAGAAAGGAAAGAGCTGCAGTTTGGTGGCCTCGAGGAAATGATTAGCAGCACAGCGGCGGCAGCGGCTGTTTAAGGAGCTCAGAAACATCAGGTGGAAGCACAATGATGGTGCAAAGCATTGTCTTTTTTTGCTAAATAGGAAGGATGTAAGTGGGTTTGTTATCCACTCAGATCCATGTCCAGCGTGCAGCTGGTGGCTGTCACATCACCGAGCATTATGAGCAGCAACTGTAGGGTCTAATTGCTTTTGCATACCTTTGCTGTCCCTCTGTTAACAACTCAAAAACAGACAAACACGTTACAAAAGAGCTGCAGGGAAATGTTTAGGGGTCATTCTGATCATTTTGAAAAAGTTAAAACACCTGAGTGGATTTAGCAAAAAGGTTGTATAGCTCTACCTTAAAGCTGCAGTATGTAACTTTTAAAGATGCTCCCCCCCAGCATTTGTTAAAACCGTCAACATATTGTGACAGTTTGGCATATGACAGATAATCTCTGAAAGAGTGAAGCTCCTCCATGACTTTACAGAGCTACTATTGTGTTTAAAAAAAATCTCTGCAGTTACTGTCACGACATGGTGATAATTTTAGCAAATGCATAAAAAAAATATCTTGTGTTCATAAAAGTCACATACTGCAGCTTTATAAGCCAATAGCTTTTGAGTTTGACACATGAGTCTAATTATATTCACAACCAAAAATACAAACTGCGTTCAAATACTGCTGTTATTAGGTTTAAGGTGTAAACATTTTTTCAAACTGGATTAATTTGATTTGAACAGTTTTTCCCTTAAAACTACGGTATGTAAATTTTTTTTATTAAACAGTGTGTGTGTGTGTGTGTGTGTGTGTGTGTGTGTGTGTGTGTGTGTGTGTGTGTGTTTTACGTATTTGTTTAAACTATCATCATGTCACATCAATACAATATAAGATAGATGATCTGTGAAGAAATTGAGCTCTTCTGCTTTTTCGCAGATAATCCGTTTCATTTTATACTGTCATGGTGACAGTGAGAGTTTTAGCAAATATGTATAAAAAATGTATTTTATAAATAGTGTAAGTTCCATATTGCTGCTTTAATGCTAGTTTTGCTTTGTTTCTCTCTCATTATTGAAACATGAGCAGTCAACTTAACTCAGGAAAGTGAAGCTTTGAGCGATTTAGATGTTCTGAATTCTTTTGTCAAGTCCTAAACATGCCTACTTAATTGTGAGGTTATGTAAGCGTGTCTTGAATTTTATTTAGCCTAAAAGAAATTAAAATATCTTTTGGAAGAGTTTTCTGAATAACACACACAACAATAAAACAAGAGGCACTGGATGGCTCAAATGTGTTGCTAGGCTACAGTCCTTGGTTTGAGTCCCCATTCCCAGTCCATTTCCTGTTCAGTAAAGACCACTGGTACCTGAAAATTACATATTCAACATTTACGTTTTCGTCCGAGTGGGCAGAATATTTCCAGACAGATGTTTCTGGCTCTTGAGTTGCGTAGATGTTCTTTAAAAATGTTCAAAGAGAGCATGTCTTTAATCTTCAAGTCTCTTTGCAAACAGTCCCAGGCATTAAACACAGCGCCACCACAGGCGAGGAGGAGAACAGGTTTTCTTAAAGGATTTGGTTTGTTTGACGCGGCACAGCTGAAAATGTAACAAATTACACATTTTTGGTCCCCAAGCGAACAAAGTTGATTATGAGATGAGAAAACTCCCTAACAGATCAAATTTGATCGTGTTTTCATTGACATAAACTCTGAACCTCCCGACGGTTTTGAAGGAACGTAAACCCGGTATAATCCTGCTGTGATCGGTCCTCACATAGAGGTGAAGCACTAAACTCTGCATTTTGCAGACAATAGTTAATCTTTTTGTTTACTAAAGCAAAAAAGTAGACTTTAAGTATATGTTTTTTTTCCTCTGTCTCTACAGCCCCACCTTCATTCACAGCGACGCCGCCGCAGTATGTGGAGGCGAAGGAAGGGGGAAGCACTCTGCTCAGCTGCTCTGCCCAGGGAAACCCAAAACCAATTATCAGCTGGCTCAGAGAAGGGGAGGAGCTTGCAACCAACTCAAAATACTCGGTGAGGAAAAAACAACAAAAAAAGAAAAAGTATGGATCCCAACAGCCAAAAACCTGATTTAGGATTGTGCACATAAATACAGAAAGGCTTTGTGCACAGATGGCGTCATCCACTGACCCCATCTGTACCGAAAGTATGTTACAGTCCACATTTCATCTGGGCTAATATTAGATCATGGTGCTGTTTTACTGGAGAATCTATAAATTATTTATATCTTATTCCTGATTTCCTGTGCTTAAAACCCCCACTGCCCCCCAACCCTCACCAAAATGAACACACACACATGCTGAATCCATTTTATTGTATTGGGAAGAGTAACTGGCAGCGCGCCTCACATTTCTCAGCCCTCTTTGTTGTCTGATGATGTCAAATTTTTATTTCTGTGAGAGGAGGGAAAAAAAACACAAAACAAAACAAAACCGTCCCAGTTGTCTGATGTCTGACAGGATATTTCTGGGACAGCTTCACTGTGGGTTTGATTCGTGAAAAAATAAAATGGTAAAAAAAAAAATGAAAAAAGTCTCTCAGCGACTCACAATGCAACATCAATAAGCATCAGCTCCATGGCGTCGTTGTGAGGGATTCAAAGGCGCTTAAAATACAGATGACTCAGAAGTGTGATGATGCGTTACAGCCACATGATGCCGCATGTTAAATAAAATGTGGCATTTTCACTTTCTTCCTGCTGAAGTCACTAAACGTGTTGTATATTCTAAGGTTTCAAACCAAGTGGTTTTGATGATGATTTTTTGGGGATTTCTGAAGGTCTTGAAGCATCTCTTTTTTTTCAAATCTTCTCCATTTTTAGATCAGAACATGATAGCATGTGGTGCTAAAAAATATACATGACATGATTTTTCTATAGGGGAAAAATAAAAAGGCTGAAGTGTGAACGTACTGACTACTCAAATCATCAGAAGTGAAAATCGAATCTAAAGCATTATGGTTTCATCTTTTCATTTTCAGTTATATTCAGGCTTGTGGATGATGATGATAATTGTGATAATTATGTTCATTTTTATGTCCAGAATTGAGAAAAATATACAAACAAAGCAACCAATAGTCTGATTTCACTACAAGCCAAACACAAATCTTATGCATAACGCCGTGGATACCCAAAAAGACATAATGGGAAGATCTTCATCATTTATTCAGTGGCAAAGAAGAAAATCAAGGAAAATATTCACAAGCAACAGAAATGGTCATGTAAAAAGTGTCAGTGAACGGAAGCAGCTGAAAATCTCACTTTTCTAAACACAAAGGGGTCTGTTGTATTCCTGACACTTTAATTGCTGTAATACGGCTTTGAAACTTTATTTCAACAACATTGTCAAACCGAAGCAAGTGTATTTGTACAGCGACGAACCGATTCAAAGTTATGTTATGTAAAGCTAAATTATGCTATTAGGCTAACGAAATGCAATCATGAAACAAATGAACATTAAATATATAGATCAATTTACTCACCATTATGATTACAAAGCAACAATAAAGAAATGGGTTACTAGTCTTGATTTAAAGGAACTCAGTGTTTTGTTTGTTTCAACTGAAAAGGCGTCTTAATATCTGGTTTGGAGAATAGCGCAAAGAGAGATTTTGATTTGTTAATGTTTCTTAATTTTAAGACGTTTACGGTTTCATGGTTCTAAAATGTGATCAAATCTGGAATTTAATAACTATCGACTATTTAATTGACCTTCGAAAATGAAAAAAATGTTTGATAGAGCGATAGGAAAAGAAGCTGCCGACATCCAAAGCAGAACGTCTGCAGGTCGCAAATCCATTCCTCAGAACCACTGCACAATGTTACCATAACGCCAGTCTC
The DNA here is from genome assembly GCA_903067075.1 of Micropoecilia bifurca. Lineage (NCBI taxonomy): Eukaryota > Metazoa > Chordata > Actinopteri > Cyprinodontiformes > Poeciliidae > Micropoecilia > Micropoecilia bifurca. The sequence continues at coordinate 25,608 of CAEGAF010111863.1, forward strand.
GCATCGCAAAGAAATAACGGACAAATGAAGACTTTTTCACATCACTGTATCAGTCTGATCAACATAAGTGAAGGTCCTGAGGCACCGAAGAAAAAAAGGGAGAAAAAAAACCACCCAGCTGTTTGAACGGAACAGATTGTCACTATTTTTGCAACTTTTGAAGCAGGTTGCCGCCTCTCTTTGCAGCGACTCTTCACATTCCTGCATGTCACCGATATTCCAGTCGGCTGCAAGCAGCACGCGCTCCTCACTTCCCCGCATGAGACGCGCTGTACACGAAGTGACAGGATCACAGGAAGCCTGTTAAAAGACCTCGTTCACTTCTCTTTCATTTTGCTGCTCTGCTCCCTCCAGCCGTCTCCCTCAGTAAACGATTAGATAATGTTCCGAAGCATAATTAATCTTTCTTTTCTGTATCAATAATACATTAACCAAAAATAATAATAAAAAAAAACGAATGTAGCGCTAAAAAGAAGGAGATGTTGTACAAATTTCACAGCTTTTACACAGTGTTTTTCTCTTTCCAGTGTATCTGTCCTAAAATGTGAGAAAGTTCTCTTCTGGTTTAAAAAAAATAGAGAGAAAAACACTAATCATGAGGGAATGTTTGCTCACTGGACTGGCTGCAGATCCACAGAGACATCATGGAGAATAGGAGGAATGTGATAGTCCGGGTTGCAGGCTCTGCATCCTCTTTTTTTTATGGGCACAGACAAAAAGAGGACATTGAATTTGAAGGCTGGGAAGGAGTGAACAGCTGCCAAGATGGGATTATAAGACCTTCTCTGAAACAGAACAAAGAAAACTGGAAAATAACTTTGGTTTCCTGGTTATTTAAGGCTGCATGTTGGGTCAGTAAATGTGGAAAAGTAAAAGCTGTCATTTTTAATCTCTAAACGTAGACTGAAACATACAGTGTTGAATAAATAACGAGGTTTGTTGGATTTGTTTTCAATTGCTAGAAATTGAGCAAAAATATTTTTCTAGACCAACAAAATATAAAACAGTTGATCCCTGAAAAATTAGAACACTATGGATTTTATAAGTTAATCATGCAAGACGCTAATCTGTGTTTTGGATACATAAATTGAACTAAAACATGAATAAACATATTCATGTTTTTGTTATTTTAAATAAAAAAATGTGTACAAATAAGAAAAAAAAGACTAGTAATGTTTTAGCATTTCAGATTTAAAGAGATGGTATTATGTATTTTCAAGCCATTTTATAGCAATCAAGTCACTCATGTTTATAACAGCCTTTAGTTATCATAAAAATGTTGTACATATCAAACATAACTAAAAAGAAATTTGACTTCATAATTTGAGGCCTTGAAATTGGGCCCGTCTCTTTAAGAGGCTCCTACTCTTTCCTCTTTCACAACAATGCCTTATTTTAAGCCACTTGCAATCATTTTGAGGAAATGGATTACGTTTTGTAGGAGCAAGCGTTTAGGCACCCTGAATGGTCACCAATGGAGATTCAAGGATTTATTAGACATGCGTGAAAAAATCAAAGCAACACTCCACATATGTTTTTGATGAGGGAACAACATGATGAAATGAAGATAAAGGTCAAATAAGTCAATTTTACATAATACCACACCTTTAAAATGCTTTGCCCTAGTTTGTGGTTGAGTCAGAGTCACACCCCTTTAGTTTTAGAAGGAACAAGTTGAAAATTATCCTAAGAAACTGGTATTAAAGAGCATTAACTATAATGCAGATTGAATGTGCTTCTTTAGCTAAGTCAGTGGAAAGAGTAGTTCCACTTTTTCGATCAAAGTACTTCAAGAATTTGAAAATAATTATTTTTTATTACAGTGAACAAGGAATTTTTGTAAGTAAAGATTTTAGAAACATTGTGGCATTATGGGTTAGCATGCTAAAACAGATGTTATCTGTGGATGCTTTCATGTCAAATTATGACTTGAACATAACATAAAGTAATATTCCAGTCTACAGGTTGAACTTTAATCTCACCTATTTAGTTAAATTTTTTGTATTGGTTTAATGAAAGTAGAACAATTTAAATCTCTCCCGGCTAATTCGATCCTTGCACATGGCTCCCTAAGCCTCAGAGAGATACTTCACAACAAACCAGTGACTAGTTAACGCTCCCGGCACTCGGCACGACACGTGTGCTGCTAGCTTGCAGCAGCGCCACGCTAAGTGCTATCACGCTGAAGATAAATGACGATCCAGTTTGCCAACAGACTCGCAGAAGTTAAAAGCTGCTTTGGTTCATCCAACAGTAGCCCGACAAACATTTGAGAGACGGATGAATGGGAATAATTCTGCAGGCACCGCAGATTCCCCCCTCTGTGCCGCGTGAATGGACACACTACAGCTGTGTGTGACTTGAATGGACAGAATCTCTTGCAACCCGTTGCATAATTTATGAGCATTTTTTTTCTTTTTCTTTTTTCTTTTTATGCCTCTTTGGTTTGTTTCATGTGCTCCTTCATTGAGGGGATTGCTTGAGAACAGAATGTGATGTTTTCAGGATTACAAAATGTAGCAATCACACTTTAACAGGTTTAATGTTAAAGGCAAACAGGAGGTAAAGATGTTGATTCCCATCACAAAAAAATAAAAGCAAATGTCATACAATGGGCTTAATAGAAGTAATCTTATACAGATTCTTATAACTAAGAAAGCAAATCCAGCATATTTTATTCCAGATGGAGGTTTAAAGCTCACGGAACAGGTGAAGCTACTCGGCTCTCCTGGGATCTACTGAAAGTCTGGCTCTCTCTCGCTCTTTTGCAGCCTGAATGCGTCTCGGACACGTCTCCAAAGTTTCCATTGCAATAACCTCTCACATCTCTGTTCTTCTGAAACTTTTAGACACCTTAGAATCTGCAGTGATGTGAAGACATGAAGGGTTTGTGTTGTTGCCACCATTACATGAGGATGTTTGTACTTTGGGGTTTGTTTCTTTGCAGTTTATTTCCTTGGCTCCTGCATTTTATTTTATGTCTTTCTTTGTTTATTTATTTATCACTCTTTCCTCTTTGTGCTCCTGCCTGTGTTGCCTTAGATTAGTATTTATTCTGTACCCTTGCAGTTACTTCTTTGCGTCCCTCTGTTTTCCTTTCACCTTCCCCTCTGCCTGTCAGCGTAATATCTGCACAGCTGTTATCCATCACCTCATCCGGCACTACCTGTGCTCTTCTACTCCTGGTGCCGCTTCCCTCTGATTAGCTCCTCTGGTTCCTCTGTCATTTTCACTCCAGATTCATGCTAAAAAAAAACTCAGGCTTTTGTGGCGTGTTAAATAAGTGTACGGAGCATACGACACAGAGAAAGCCAAACGAAAACGTGACATAAAGTTGTGTTAACTGACTGAAGGCAGTCTAAGTAGAGGAGAAGGAAACTTACCCTGTTGAGGGAAAGGAAGGTACAGAAGCTTATTAGAATGCACAACAAATTCGCTCCTATCAACATAATGGAGTTGGAAGATAGTAAACGAAAACTAAAAGAGGAAGAAGGTGCACTTCTTACTCAAATTATGGACTAAAGACGAAAGCTGTGAAAGCTTAATTCAAATATGTATCTCGTTTACTTCGAGTTGGATTTTCTTTAGGCCCAATCTCAGCTCTAAACTTAACCCTCCTTCAGAAATCTCCACAATTTTCTCCCAGAACCGTCTGATGCTTAAGTTGCTTTTCTTCATAATTACGATGAACTGTGTTTTATAAAAGCTGGAGCTCTCCCATTAGTGGAATCTGGAGGAACGCTTGCACCCAAGACACTCGGATATTTTATCGATGTAAAGCTCCAGTGACTCTTCTGCTTAACATCAGCTGCAGCAACTCCACTGTATGCTACATTGTTTGGTTGGAAAATCAAAAGAAGCTTGACGGCGTCTCCTTCGTTTCTGGCCTGAAGCTACACGATGGCAGCCTGACCATCCTCGGCATCACCAGAGACGACAGAGGGGCGTATACCTGCAGAGCGTACAGCGACCAGGGAGAGGTGCTTCACACCACCCGCCTCTTGGTTCAAGGTAAGGACGTTTTTCATCGCGTCATCGGACTTTAAAACTAAACGACTCATCCGCCGGCCTTCGTTCACAGCCTCTGGTTGGCCGTGCATCAACCCGGCCGGCTCAGTTTTAGCGTTTAGACCTGAAGGCGGCTTCCTGGCGCACTCATGTGTTAAACGTAGGAATCAGGCAGACCGACGCTTAGCTCTACGGCCCGCCTGTGTAAATGTGGACGTACTGCCGGACCGTCCCCGTCTGTCTCTGGTCCATTAACCCGCCTCTCTCTGCTAGATGCGGATCAGATAGATGGGTTCGTGCTACCAGCCTTCTGATACGCCGCTGCTGCTGCTTCGGGGAGTTAACAGTGTGTATTTAACAAGCAGCCAAACGCCTCGCTTTTACGGCAGAGTGGGCATCGAGTCTATTTTAACGCTTGACTTCTGTAGGTGCAAACAGCAGCGAAATTACAGATCTCTGTGTTCACAGAACAGCAAATACAGACAGCAGACAGTATAAGCAAACACTTAGCTATTATTTTGTTGTAGCAAATAGAGGAGTCGCATTGTTAAGATGCATTTTATATGGATACAGATGTAGAAAGATGTGGATGTAAGATTTTACACCTTTCCAAAATTCTTCAGTTTTCACTTTTTTTTGGTCTCAAATTGTCAAATGAATGTCAAAAATAAGACAAAATACAAGTTTAAATTTTTGTTTAGTTATTTATGTTATTAGGGATAAAAAAAAAATCTATCCACATTTTCCCCCTTAACCTATAACACACGTTTCATTTGCAATAAGACTTTTGCAGTGCTGTAAAGGAACTGTGACCCCACCTCTTTTTGATTCAGCCACGTTCAAAGGGATTTCTAGCATGAATGTCACTCAAGGTCAGATGGCATTTGAGTGTTACAAATATTAAATTGTAAAGTTGGTACTCTTTACCAAAGATGGTTTGATCATGTAAAGTCTCTATTTTGATGAGGCTCATTTTCTGATAAAAAACCAAAAAACTAACACCCACTAAATTAACCTGTTAGCTTTGTTATCTCTGGATAATGAAGTAATTAAAGGGTTTCTACAAAACAAGTCCTCGTGTCTTTAAATAGCATCATAAAAAATGAATTTTTAATCCTCTCTGCCTGCCTATTTTTTTAATAGAGTGACCAGTGAAAGGAGGAGCGTTAATGGTGCTAGTCCTTATTGCCCCCCTCTGTCACCAGCCGGGCGAGATGCTAATGCTTAATCTGAGACTCTGTGACTACTTGTTAACCTCTGTCATATTAATATCAGATTTACACCACTGCGATCCACTGCTACACCTCCTGCGTGCGCGCGCAATAATCCATCAATTGTAAAATCCACAATAAGTGTGTTACCCCCACCACCACCACCACTGCCGTCTACTTTTATTCAGTGTTTCAATAATATGAAACGTAAAACAATCTGATCCCCGTGGCATTGTTTTTTGTTTTTTTTTTTAAAATTGCCGAGTGAGGCGCCTGCCGGTTGTCCCGGCTCATGTATGAATCTGAAAAGCCGGAGAGGAAAATAACCCGGAGGTTTCTGTCATGAAATACCGCTTACCATTCATGGGTTCTGCTGCTTTTAGTGAGTTTTCTGCAAAACCCGCGGCACCTCGGGAGGCCGGAGGGGTAACAATGTGAAGCACGCCTGAGTTACAGCTGCGACTACTATTAAGGTTACAGTAGCCGGCTGCTCTCTGTGTCGTCCGCCAGACTGAGGTGAGGTAATGTAAATAGTGCGTAGCGTGTGCTTTTGCTCACACTGACATTTGCGAGAAGAGAAGAAGCCAGAGAGTTTCTTTATGCTACTTATTTTTGCCATCGAAATGTGCAAAAATATTAATACTACCAGTATTCATTTGGGTGTCTGGGTTCATTAGGCTTACTGAGTGTCTCCCAGATCACAAACTCAGGATTTGAGAATCTCTGGTTAGTTTTGTCCCAGAAATGATTGCAATATAGAATAATGTTGTCTTTCTGATGCCATTTTCAATTGATATGTTGATAATGGCATAATGATGCAGTTCCAACTCTCTAAGATAAATAAACTTTAACTGTGTGAAGAACGCTTAACGCTGAGAGAGTGGAAGACAGTTTTAAATATCCAATATGAAACACGACAACTAGCAGCAGATAACTGGGAAGTAAAAACTACACGCAACCAAACCCGTAAATAAAATAGATTATAAAGCGAAAAACAAAAATGGTTCTTCAAATAATGTTAATAATCATCAAATTGGAAATTATGGAGCTCATTTTAATTTAACATGCGACCAATTGCTTATTGGCTTACCTGTGAGGTCGTGAATATCTCAGGCGCCGTTTGGACGGGTCGTCAGTCCAACACAAGAAAACAGGAACAAACAACCATCGATGTTCATCTGCAGCTTCATCTTTAATTTATTCAATTTTAAATGAATGAAAAACAACATGGATTTATTTTAAGGATTGTTTCTAACCAAACGTAGAGATCAGATCAAATAGTGATTGTCTTCTCTTTGTTCTTACTGTTGTTCCTATTTCTATTATTTTTCATTAAAATAAAGTATCTTAACACACAGACTGTAAATGAGGTTTGAATCTTCTATATTTATTTAAACGTTTTGCTGGTGCTCCTCTGAAAACCAAAAACAGAGAGAGAAAAAAAGAGAAGGAAATTTCACTGATATGCACCACATGGCAAAAATAGTAGTGAATCAGTATTAAAAAGAGCAACGGCGTTTCTGTTGTCGTTACTTGTTAACGGTTGCCGTCGGTGCTACAGAGAAGACTAAAATTCCAGCTTTTTTTCGTTCCCCTCCCTCAGGGCCTCCGTACATCGTCTCGCCACCAGAAAACGTCACCGTAAACATATCTCAGAACGCACTCTTCACCTGCCAAGCGGAGGCTTACCCTGGCAACCTGACCTACACCTGGTTTTGGGAAGAGGACAACGTCTACTTCAAGAAGTAAAGTTATGATCAAGTTTACTTCTGTACTGTCGCTGCAGAAATCTGTTGTTTGTGAGGGGAGGGGGGAAAGGCGACACTTTGACATTTAAATGACCAGCATGCTGACAACTCATTGCTTTCTGATGGCAGCATCGCACTCTGTCAGGTCTGGTGACATCTGTGGGCTTCACACAGCGATGAGCTAAAGCGTAACCCAGACCTCGACAGGCTCCAGAGCTTCAGGGGTAGAGATGGTCGTAAAGTGAGGAGACGGAACGAGCATGAGGGAAGAACATGAGCGTAGACGTCCGGACTGGAAATGAGAGGCAGCAACAATCAAACAGGGGTGTCAAAATCATTTCAGTTTTGGGCCAAATCAAGGTCATGAATGCTCTTAAAGGGCCGGTTGTGCCAGAATGTGTTGATAAAACATGTTCACAGACTGTTAAAATATCAAATTAAATATTATTGTTGAACATCTTCTCAGTCCCTCCAGGATTTTGTGATCATTTTTGTGATTTTTATTCTTTTGCAAGAAATGTGGTACTAATTTTAGAAATATTTGTGATAGTTTTGCTTTTTATGATTTTATTAATTTATGATTATTTATTTATGATTTATTACTCACTGTGCTGTAAAGATCATGGACTATAATCTGACTTCTATTAAGGCTGAGGCAGCGGTTTAACACAAGTAAGAAGGTTTTTGAGAAAAATTTGCAATAAACTCTCAATAATGTGTTGGCACAATAACGTGCGAGGATTTGTTGTTGATTTTGTGTGAATTTCCACAATAATCCTCAAGAAACTGGAGGGACTGATATATATAATTAGTCAGTAAATAGATTTAAAACTGCATTGACTTGATTGATAACATAATATTTAAACACACTTAGTGTTTAGTCTAGAATCTAGTGGGCCACATAAAAGCTATGGTGAGCCAGATTTGGCCCATGGGCCTTGGGTTTGACACCTGTAGTCTCCTTAAAGCTGCAGTATGTGGCTTTTAACATGAATGTTTTTTTTACATATTTGTTCACCGTGTTGTGACAGTTTGCTATGAGACAGATAAACAGTCATATCTCAGCAGGCAGGTCACTCAATTCATGTATCCGCTGCTAAATGTGATAATACTGGAGAAACAGCTTACCATTACAGGAAAACGGTTTATCCGCCATCATTTATGGCTATGATAACTAGCCTTAGATTTGCACAAAATCTTCTCATGTAAAGCGTTGTTGTTCAATATGCACAGTGTGTTGGCTGGGGTTTTAAACATTGAGTTATCAGCTCAGAAATCTGCAGAAGGTGCAACACTACTATGTTTTAACTTAGCTAACTTACAAGAAAGTTTCAGTCATTTGCAAATAAGCTGTTTTTTCCTTACTTAAACGTTCAAAGATGCACCATGTATTTCCCTGTTTTTATATTTAGAGGCAGATGTAGCTAATCATTAAAATTACCTATAAGAGCTTTGGCCAAACAATTACAAGCTGGTAACTTTGTTACTTAGTTAGCAAAAAATTTCAGGGCACTTAAATCCAGCCGAATGGAGCCCAAACCCTTCACTGAACGCAAAGGGATGATCGTCTCTTCCCAGTTTTGAAGTTAGTCAAGATTTCTTCCCTGCTTTCCCCAGCTGCTGCAGCTCCCCTTTAACTTATAAAAACTTTTTAATATCTGAAACACAACTGAGCCACATCTTACGGCCAGCTATTACTCCCTCCCCCGTGTTTAACCTCACTTTTTCTTTCTGTCGTCATGGCCACGATGCAGAATGGTTTACAGATTCAATATATCCCGGTCTTAAGAGGCAGATGGTGCTGGTCGAAAACACAGGCAGGTCAAGGCATTACTTGTTTTATGTTTTTAAACATGAATATGATATGGTCAAATTGTTGAATCTCACACCATTGTTGTGAGATTTATAGTGTTTTTTTCACTGTCAGTATAATCAACAGATTAATCGATTACTAATATAATTGTTAGTTGCAGCCGTTTCACAAAATCATGTCATCGACTTAAAGGAATGACTCCCAATTTGTTAGCATTGTTAGCATCTAACCTGTACTGCCCTACAGTGTTCACTTTGAGAGAAGATGACTATATCTTCCTTTTCAGTAGCTTGTTATCTCCTCATTTAAAACTGGCTTAATCTAAAGGTTCCAGCCAAATGCAAAAACATAAAAATACATAAAACATTCAACTTCATATTTAAGTCCACTGAATAATGACATATCTGTCAACTTCTGAATTTAAAGTAGTAATCATTATTCTGGTATTTGGCAAACAGGAAATGGTTAGTCCGGTTTAATGTCAGAAAATGGGGAAAAAAAGGTTTTATCTGTTTATAGCGTAACTATAACTATTTGGATTCAAATCTTTTTGTAATTTCCTTACAAACCTGAACTCATCAAAACAAGTAATAACTTTCTAATAAAAAACAGTAGAAGCAAAAATAAACAAATATCTGATATCTATGCACATATAAGGTATGTATAATAGGTGTCAGACATCATGGAGCATGAGCGCAGGTGTCAGAGAGCAATTCATGGTGTGAAGCTGTTCCTGTGATTTACAGTTGTTGCTTGTAATTATTTATAGACCAGTCTGTAAACCAACGTTTGACCTGATTATGAACCTTACATGAACATCACATGGAAAGTGTTCAGATTGATCGATCGCTTTTTTTCTAAATATGATATGGTGCTTGTGACACAAGTAACATTATTGGACCTGCGACTTATTGCTGCCTTTATATGACTTCATACTGTTACTTAAGCGCTCCAACATGGAAACCACACTGTTATTTTTAATGTTTTCTAAACATTCATGTTGTTCACTACACTAAGGATGTCATGTTTCAGGTTTGTCCCTGATTCTGATCAGTCAGAGTTGTTATCTGGCTCGGAGTCTGACCCTGACGCTACAATGAGGTCAAGAAAGTTTTGATAACTTTTTATCAAGTTATCAAAAAAAGGAGGAACTTGTGTATTATATAGATTCACACACAATTGCGCTCAAGCATATATCTGCAATTATTTATTTTTATTTTTTTTATGGGTTTGGGTTCAAACAAATAACATAAAATTCAGTTTATTGAAAATGTTTCAAAAAAATTACATAAGCCCAAAAGAGATTTTGTGTCAAATGTCAGGGTTCAGGTTCTTTTTATTGGGGGTGTCATGTACTTCAACAGAAGCACTTTTTTTGCATCAAATGAGTCATGTGATCAACAACCACATGTTCCTACGGGCAAAAACCACAAAGAAGCCGACAGGAAGTGGTAGGTGGATGATGGTGCGGCAAGTTTTTTAATCACCTAGTGGGTGACCAAACCTATTCAGGTGATTTTAACAGTATTTATGATTTAATGGAAAGACTGCAATTGGAAATGTTTTTTTTTTTTTTTTACATTAGCAGAATATTAGCAAAGTTTTTGTGAACACTTGAAATGGAAATGCAGCTAACCTGTATGATACCAACAAATTAGTTAGAAAGTTGATGTTCTGAACGAGGTTCTTAGAATATCCTGATGTCAGATCTATTGTGTGAAGAATGCATCTGATACATGTGACTTGGTTAGAAACAGCAAAAAAATGACCCAGATAGTTTATAGAGCAAAGTTCTAAGGAAATGCATTTAAGCTTAAAATTTCCCAAAATGGATTTCATTCATTTATATAAAACATATAGATAATTTTTAAAATCCCAGCTAACCTAGAGCAGGAAAGGTTTCATCTAATTTAATGAAAGAAAGTGAGACAAAAGGGATGTATTTTTTAACATAACATATGTAAAATCTGGTTTTTACCTGTATTTGCTGTTCAATTTTCAGTTAATAATTAAAGTTAAACTGGAGTCACAAAGTAACCTAAGAGAGCTTTTTGCAATTTACCTTAGTGGGATTTGGTTCAAGTAATACCTTAAGTTAGAGCCACAGCCAGTTTCATTGTGCGCAGAGCTCTTTTTTTTTTTTTCTTTAAAAAAAGGACAGGCTATATCCACCACACAAACGGTGTCTTAAAGAGCAAAACGCCATCGAGCAGGAAATTGTAAAGGCGGTTCCATGTGGCAGATTTATTTGAATCTCTGGCTTTGAACACTCTGTTCTCCACGTATCGCCTCGGTTCTGGCTGCTGTTCGACTCTCTGCTGCTCTCTTATGGCTCTTTGACGCACCGTAGCACTCGGCCGGGGCTGAGGAGGGGGGTGGAAACAGATGCATGCCGTGTTTCAGAACATGTGTCGTCCTCTCGCAGTGACCTGAAGCTCCGAGTCCGCATCCTCATCGACGGCACCCTCATCATATTCCGGGTCAAGCCGGAGGATGCCGGGAAGTTCACCTGCAGTCCTAGCAACAGCCTTGGGATCTCGCCGTCAGCTTCAGCGTACCTGACTGTTCAGTGTGAGTGTTACTGTGGCAACCAGTTGGAGGAGGAGGGGGGGAGGGGCAGAGCGAGCTGTATGTGGAGATGGGAGCAGCAGCAGCATCATCGGCAGTATGGAGGTTGTAGTCTTTTGGCTGCTCCATGACTGAAACGAGGAGAATCCTTGTGAATTTGAAGGTCAGGAGTCAAATGGAGGCAGTGGAGTCGTTTTCATGCTCCTAATGGAATTACTCCTCACTCCTTCTTTTGTGCCCTAAGCAGGATGGGTGACGCCATTTTTTTTTCTGTGCCCCCCCCCTCTCCTTGTGCATTTTTTTTGACTCAAGTCCCAGGGTGTGAAACCATGAAAATCCTCTCCATAAGCTGCCGCTGATGAGAAAATAACGCCACGTCTATATGAAAGATTCACAATCTTTAGGCTTTATGTTGCCGTTGAACTAATTTACTCCCAAGTTGCTGCCAGTAATTGATTATTGTGTTACAGCATAAGAGGAGGGAGCCTAGAACCGCCAGCCTAACATGGAGCCAACATAACAGGAGAGAGAGAGAGAGAGGAAAAAAAGAGCAGTGGAGGCTAAACGAGCTTTGTACAAAGATGATTGCTCGAAAATTCTCCTTTGTTTTCCTTTTCAGCAGAGAACTGGACTCATAAGAAAAATTCAGGCGCATGTTGTAGAAATATTCATAAATTGTAACTGTTTTCTGACTGCAAAATAAAAACAAATGTTTTTTTTGTGCACACGTTTGTTTTGCACATTTTATTCCCTTGTAAGCTTCCCCACATCGGGCATATTCAGGAACTCTTCTGCCTGCTGCCACCTAATCGTCACTTCAGCTAATTCCCCTTTCAGAGCTCCTTTCATGTCCCCCCACCCCCAGGATGCCAGGACTTTTTTTTTTATGGGCATAATGTCACCCGTTTTGGAAATGTAGCATAAAGTCAAGAATTAAAGGTTACTAAAACAAAAATATGAATTTGTATCACCAAAATACTTTTTTTTTTGTATATGTTGCCAAACAAAAGACATTAAAGTTGCTAATGCTGATAGATGCATTGCATGTTGTCATATTCTACAGAATAATTAACCTGAAAACTTGAGATGTCAAAATGCCGTTGCTGCTCAGAACAAAACAAAGGGGACATATCGTCATTTTTCTAATCTTTCCTCCATATTTGTGTTTCGGCTTGCCGTTCTTGACAGCTAAATCCATTCCCCTGACTGAAAAAAACAGTTTTTTTTTTAAATCAAGAAAAAAAGTCCAGTAATTTTCAGTTTCCAGATACATGATACATTCATTGTCATCATCCCTTCACCATAATTTCTTCTTGTTTTAGTGGTTTATGGTTTTAGTTTGTGCGTTATGAATGTGTTTTACACTTAGTTGTCCTAAGAAGTGTAACTAAGGCCGTTGTTCGTGTTCAGATCCTGCTCGAGTGATCAACATGCCCCCAGTCATCTACGTCCCACGGAAACTGCCAGGAATCATCCGCTGCCCTGTGGACGCCAACCCGCCTGTGACATCAGTGAAGTGGGAGAAAGATGGCTACCCACTCAGGGTGGAGAAGGTTGGTCACCTCGGTCACCACTCATGACTGAGTTGTGACGCTTTCAGCCTGATGTTGCAGCTAAGATAAAGAATAGCTTCCAGTCCAACCAGGACTTTATCCACTTTATTTTACCAAGAAGTTTTTTTTTTTGGTTGTTTTATTTGTTATCACCATTAATGCTCATTGAGCTTGTGCTATAATATTTATTCATGCAACAATGGTTTTTTTCCAGAAGTGAAGTCAATGTCAAAAAAGAATATACCAATACCCGTAGAAAATAAAAAAAATGAGATACGCTACCCTGTTAATAAAATGGTGCTTCTTTTTTTTTTGTTCGGCTGATGGAGGTAAAAACCAGAGAAGGAAATTAATCCTGCATAGCTGAAAATTTTAAAGTGTCTGTAGCCTTAAGCTGAGCTAATGGCTTAGCACTAATGGTCAATTGCAGATTGTTTGTAACATTTTCAAACAGTTTCAGGTCTTAAACGCCTTAAACGATCAAATTGAGGATCTTTGTTGACTTATGTTTAGCCTTTCTCTTATCCAGCATTAAGTCTGACTCCAACAGACGTGCAAAATACATTTTGTTTTAAAAAGCCTCTTTAACAATTTTTGCCTGCTCTGACTTTATTAGGATCATCTTCCACTCCAAAAATGCTGTTGTTAGTATGACATGTTATCTCCTAGATAGTAACTCCTAGACATGTTTGTGGTTTTAAGTTTCTGACCGAGTGATCCCAGGTCATCTCGGCTGAAAATCGAGCAAATTGAGGAACATCTTTTTTCCCCACACAACTCTTTCTGTGTTGCCTAATATGTCGGCATTGAAGGTTGGTGTTCATCTTAGAAACACCACATCCTCTTTTATTAGGTCTAAAAATCTATTTTAATCTGGAGGATCTTGTTTTATTATTATTATTTTTTTTTTTGCAGTTCAGAAACATTTAGATGGGCCCCTGAGAGTTCAGGAGCACCCAGTGAAAGCTAGCCTTTTAGACGCCCCGCTCCCCTTGTCTTGTAGTACCCCGGCTGGAGCCTGATGCCAGATGGAAGTATCCGGGTGGCAGAGGCCACAGAAGACTCCCTGGGCACCTACACCTGTGTGCCTTACAACGCCCTGGGTACCATGGGCATGTCCCCCCCTGCCACTTTGGTGCTAAAGGTAGACATCTACTCAGATTTTTTATGTCTTCTCTTCTTTTTCTGCATTTCTTTGATCTCACGTCTGAATAAGGTGTGTTTGTGTATGTGCTTTTTTTTCTTTACCAAGGATCCCCCTTACTTTAACGTGAGACCTGGGGGGGAGTACCGTCAGGAGGCTGGGAGAGAGCTAGTCATCCCTTGTGCTGCTTCTGGAGACCCCGATATACCAACCATCACCTGGAGAAAGGTGCTGCAGAATATCACACATCCTCTACGTTGTATCTACTGGAAGCAAAGCCATTCTTACTTGTTTTTAATCTTTACCCAAAATGTTTTATTCTCACCCGTTCCCGTCTGCTTGACTTGTTGTGATTTTCCTGTCAATCAAAGGTGGGGAAGCCAAGCAGAAGTAAACACAACATCCTACCCAGTGGCAGCTTACAGTTTCTGTCTCTCAGCAAGGAGGACCATGGAGAGTGGGAGTGTGTAGCCACCAATGTGGTCACAAGCATCACTGCCAGCACACGTATTCTAGTCATCGGTACTGATAAGTCCTCATGAAGGCTCAAATGTTTTTGTAGCGAATTTGAGTTCACAGTACTCCTGCTTTGTTGTGTGATTTAAATTAGCATGAGTTTAAACAGACTGTAATGGCGCATTATGTAGTAATGTAATAAAATTGGGTTTTAGGATGTAATAAAGCATCAATAAGAGAAAATCCTTGAATGCATTTTGAATCGTTTTGCTTTGAACGACATGTAGGTTAATATCGACGGTCCTGGCTGTGAGTCTGGAAAGGTAACGCAATGATCAAAAGTTTGGCTTTTGTTGACCAAAGTTTAAATTTGAAAATGTATCAGATCTACAACATGTCTGTTGTAGATACAGATTGGATCCACTACGTATTGGAAGTATAATGATTAGGAAGGAGACAAAGATTTTACAATTGTTTATTTTATAACAATAGTAGTATTCTAGAGCAGCTCCTTATTTTGTATAATTTTAATGTAAGGTTGTTGCATAATGTGGATGAAAGCATTGCAAAATACTTGAAGGATTTTATTACATTTTCCGTCGATTGTCACATATTTCGGTCTCAATTATGTTTTATTACATTTTTAAGTTTGATTTTTATTACATTATTAAATAATGCTACATTGCAGAGAGCCTCATACTTTTATTTCTCTGTGGGAATCAGTATAGCTTGTGGAGAGTGTCATATAAAGCTTTATACAGCTAATTTAAAGTCTGAGTCTTTACAGACTTCCTGCAGCCTGTCGTTGATTACTAAACCAGAACTGTCTTTTACCGTTCATTTTTCCCTCTTATTCCCTCTTATTACATTGTGCTTTAACAAGCAAGACTTCAACATTACAATGTTTGTTTTATGTTATCTTAACGTAGAGTAGCTTAAAAAAGATTGGCAACATATTCAACAAGAGTCAGTGATCACTTAGCTAGCTCCCACTTAGCTAGCTCCCAGGCTAACAGGACACAGTGGCCAAGTATGACATGAGTATTTACCAAGCTATATAATGCCTCTTAAATTATCATGTGTGTCTCGGATATATTTATTGTGAAATATATTAGTTATAATATATTTGCTCAGCGAGGAGAAATTTAGAATATTTTAACTGCTACCTTAACTGCTAGCTTGGTGAGCTAAGCATAATGTGCCACATTATTACCTCAGCTAGCAAGTGAGCCAAGCTAGCTAACTTAGCTCACTAAGTGAAGCTGCTCGGTAGGTTTTGGCCAAAAGTTAAAAACTTGGTCCCGCTCTGCCACTTTTTAGATTTCAGAATCAATAAATCACAAAACTTTTTGCTTATTACGCAATTTTTCTTCCCACTTCAAATGTTAAGAGTGTAGTTTTCTGCGTGGTAAAGAGGTGAGCGGGTCAGTAAGCACGCTGTTTGTTAGCCTGGCGGCTCCCTGCGCACCTATTATCCAGTGGCACAGCTGGCAGCATGCCTGAATGTGGCCAGCAGTCAGCTGACACGGGGTCAAAGGGCGGCGCTGACAGCTGTGCTCCTCAGACCACATTGAGGTCTCGCCTTAATCTCAGTGAGAAGTAACTGGCTTTGGGCCACACTGCACAGCTGTTATGTGGGTGGGATGAACTTGACCTGTGGCTGGTAGCAATCTCGGACCGAAACACATCATCCAATCTGTTCCTATAATAAAAAATAAAAAAAACAAACAACTGAAGCATTTATATTGACTCTATCTCCATAAAAGCCCAGGTATCAGATTAATGTTGTACATGTTCTTAAAGTGCAATATTTTAAAAGGTTCTCACTTTGTCTCTGTTTTTGCGGGGGGGTAAAAAACAACCACTCAGGTACCAGCCCACACGCTCCAGGCAATATCCATGTGTTGCCCTCTACGACCTCTGCTAATGTGTCCTGGGAGCCAGGCTATGACGGCGGCTTCGAGCAGACGTTCTCCGTGTGGTACGGTCCAGTGTGAGTGCTCTTACTTTTACTTCTAATCGATGTTTGCAACGGAAAACGAAACATGTTGGAAGGTTAGCAGCTATCTGGCAGAACCTAGACGCCTTTCTACACCGATAGTGATTATAAAGAAGATCTTACACTCAACTGTTCTGAATGTATTGAGTTGGATTCACTGGTAGTGAACTGTGTGTGAAGTGATCAACTGGAGGATCAACGGTTGTCTCTGCAAGATATCCGTTTTTCTGAATAACACAAACGTAAATACCACACTAACTGTGTTCATAGTACTTTCATGACTGTGTTTCTGCTCTCAGGTCTAAGAGAACAGACTTTGGTCCTCATGACTGGCACTCGATGCCAGTTTCTGGTGCTCAGACCTGGTTGGTGGTGCCAGGGTTGGAGCCTGGGACGGAGTACCAGTTCAGTGTGCTGGCTCAAAACAAACTGGGCACGGGCCCATTCAGCGAAGTGGTGACAGTCACCACCGCAGGTAGGCTCTCCTAAAGAAAGGTCGTTTGAATGCTAAGCCTAAAGCGGATGCCGTCAGTGACATTTTTAGAGGGTAACTGAACTCAAACCTCTATGGAGGTTTCACGGAAAGAAAAACAAACTTATGTTGTGTTTATAGTTTGACAGCACAATTATCTATGTGTAATTTGCAATTTGAATCTCAAGAATGGAAGTCTGTTTCAATCAGTGGCTTATAATGAGCCGAGTAAGGATGGGCTTACTTTATGTTACTGTGTTTGCGGTAACACAGGAAAACTTGAAGGAAATTTTTGGAGGCTGCAGTTTAACCATAATAG
This sequence comes from Micropoecilia bifurca, assembly GCA_903067075.1. Taxonomy (NCBI): domain Eukaryota; kingdom Metazoa; phylum Chordata; class Actinopteri; order Cyprinodontiformes; family Poeciliidae; genus Micropoecilia; species Micropoecilia bifurca. Next base: position 42,899 of record CAEGAF010111863.1, read on the forward strand.
GTTTCTTTTACTTTTCCTTTTAAAAATGTGACAAACATAAAAGCAATTTTGCAAAAGTGGCTGAATTTTCATTGCTGCGATGAAAATGGCTGCTGCTCACGATTATAGTTATTGTATACTCTATTGATTATTTTAACGATAAATCGAGTTATGGAAGGAAAAAGTAATTGACACACTGTGCAGCTGTTTTGTTTAACCACTTGAACTTATTTTATGCAATATTTGAGATATGCTAAATTGCAAACAGACAGTTCAGTTCCTTTTTGGTTAAGAAAATAAAAACTGGGTTCCCTAAAGGACAATAACAGCATTGCTTTAGTGCACACTTGATCATTTTCCAGCAAAAGATGCATCTGCACCTAAGATAATAATTCTATCATCAACATGTGAAAAGCTCGTCCTTTTCTGCTTGACTTGACATCAATACAATGTAGTGCTAGTCTGTTTATTTATTGTGCTTGATCAAGCTATTAGTAATTGGACAGTAAAATGTGTCTGAAGCCAAAAGTAGACAAAGTAGACAACTTGAGGATTTCATGGTTGAAAATATTTAACAAAGAAGGCTTTTTAAAAATCTTAATATGTTTTTGCACCGTTTTGGCCTAATATCTGCTCTTGAGTTTGTTGTTGTTTTAGCACATTGCAAGTTTTAGAGTCCATACACAATTATATGATCACTAAATCAGTTTCAGTAATCGATTAATCACAATTAATCTAATAGTTTCAGCCATAGTTGGAATATTTAAAGTTCTTTACACAGTTCAGCTAAAGCAGATAAACTACCTGCCTGATTTGAATGTGTTGGCTTCCAAAAGCAGCTCTGGCTTGTCAAAGCATGAACTCCTACAGGGCTCCGAAGGCGTGCTGCCATCTTAAATCCTATGCAACAAGAGGTGTGGTCACCGTGAACAGGATTTGTTTTATTACCTGGTCCCACAGATTATGTTCAGAAATGAGACATAGTGGATTTCAAAGCCAAATTACATCACACTGCCTGACAAGAATTGCACCGTTGCAGGGTGCATGGCATCCTGCCGAATAAAATACAGCTGGAATTGTGCAACCTTTGTAGGCGTCTGCAGAAGAGCTTAGAGAGAGAGAGGCCGAAATCTTCTTGTTGTAAATGCTGATTTTTTTATTTTTGAGCACTGTGTTCACTGTGTTCCACTGACTCATGTCTGTCTTGTCTAGCTTTCTGTTTACTTTACCTCTTTTGAACAATTTCGTATACACCTTTTTCACATTTTTTTCAGATTCTGAAAACAAACTCCAATATATTTAAATATGACTTTATGCCACAGACCAACACAAAGTAGCTCACAGTTGTGAAGCGCAGGCTAAATAATAAAACATTATTATGGTAGCCCTAAATAAAATCGAGTGTAACCAACTGTCTTTATTCATCCACTTAGTAATAAGGACATAAGTAATAAGTGGATTTGCCTTTAATCTGAGTATAAATCCAAATGTTTTGAAAAAGCTTCTTAAGTTTGTTACAGAACATTAGTGAACAAACAACATCAGGAAGACCTACGAACACAGCAGACAGTTGCAGTGGTTTTGTTTAACCATTGATTGTTGCAGTGTAAACCTAGCTAGAAATGGCTGGACACCGATTTTTTTTTTTCTTTGCCAAAAAATATTTTTAGAAAAATTTAAAGAAAAGAAAAAAGAAGGTGAAGCTGAAAATTGCTGAATGCCGTGAGCTGTGAATTAGATGTTACTGGGTACAAACAATTTAACTCCTCACACCAGGAACGGAACAGGCGTAACTAATTACATTAAAAATGTCAGTGACCCATTAACGTGTAAGGAAACACCAAACGATTAACCCGTAAATAATCTCATTAGTTCCACCTGTTTGACAAGTCAACACGTAGGGAAAAGGAAAACTCTTCAGGAACAGCGGCGTGTTGGTGAAGTCAGCTGAAAATTACAGTGATTAGAAAAATAAATAAATAAATCATTAACTGCATGTCTTTTTGTGCTGCCTGTTTTAGTCTCTGTTAAATGCATCCAAATGTACAGCTTGTGAAATGATTTTAAAAGGAATAAAAAAAATTGGGCATCATTTTGTGAAAAAAAAAAAAAACTACTATGAACAATACTTTGACCTCAAAGTAAGTTGATGTCAATTCTAGAAAATCAGGGGTTGCAGAAGACTTGAAAAGCAGTAGAAGATCAGGTGCTTTTCCATCAGCTGTTGCCTCGACACTGACAGAACTGCTCTGTTTCATGAAAATGTACATTTGGTTGCATGTTGCTTGCTATGAAAGCTTGTCTTCAATTAACGATTGCTAAATGAGGCTTGCAAAGCACTGACCTAATTCTCACACTCCGATGACGTCCTCTTGATGGCTGACAATGAATGTTCACTGGAGTGGATTATCCAATAACCTGGATTTTTATGTTATTTCTGGAACTTTAAATGAATATTTGTATATATTATATCACAGGTAGTTGTTATAATACTACATATAACAGCTACGACAAACTGTTGTATGAAGAGTACAGCTATTGAGCTCAATGCAATGCTATTTGGTTTGCTGTTAGCATACTGATTTAGCATCAAGTGAGTAACATAGAATAGTTATTTGAACGTCAGAAGAAGAGGGCATGTTGGTTGTTAGGAGAAATAAAACACAGAACCCTGGAACATAACAATAACCCAAAAGATAGAAGTAAACATGTATATTTCTGGGGGTGGTGGGTTTGAGTTCATTTAAATTGCTTTCTTTTCCAGGAATGAAAGAACTGAGGATTAGTAGTATTTCTTTATAAAGGTGCTCGAATTCTTTTCCATCTAATTCCTAAAAGCTGAGTTTCTGTCTTAGAATAAACTGGTTTTCTTAAACCATTTTGTTTAAATCAGATGCAGAAATGAAATTTTTCTTTCCTGGAGAAACTTTATTTTCTCAGGATGCACCTTTTCAGACATTATGAGTGGAGGTGTGTCATTTTCAATTTTCTATCTTTGTATTTGATCACTGCTTTTATCTGCTGAGTTTTGTCCAATTCCAATTTACTTGTACGTCTATTGAAATTTTGGAACAAGTTTCTGTTCTTTTAATTTTCTTTTTAAATACCTTACAGATGAGAAAAGACAAACTAATTCTTTTTCTCTCAATAAACACTTGAACTCAAAAGGTAGATATTTTACAATATGAATTTCGCCCTTAGATATGCTGCATCCATGAGGGAAAAAAGACTTCTGATTGCCGTATGCCAGGAAATCTAAAACTGTCTTTGTCCAATCGCCTTCCAGGCAATCGGTGTTCATTAGTTTGAAGTCTTTTATTAACTATTAAGGGTGTGATATTGACCTTAGTTGCTCTTAACGTAACAAGTTAACTTGTTTTTAAGATCAGTGTGTCACGGTTTTTCCTTTTCTGAACTGACATTGTGGCCCACAGGCTCTCCTCTGGGTACCGCTGAACCTCTGGTGCTTCTTACTCCACCGCGGTGCCTCACAGCCAATCGCACGCAGCACGGTGTCCTCCTCACATGGCTCCCCCCGGCCAACCACTCGTCCCCCATCGACCGATATATCATGGAGTTCCGCCTCGGGGAGAGGTGGGAAGTTCTCGATGACTTGATTCCATCCACCGAGACCGAGCTGGTAGCCAGAGACCTCGTTCAGGTGAGTTGGACCATAACGACAGCACTGCGTTTGTCTGTTCCTGCCACCCAGATGAGACATACACAAATGTATCTTTGTTTTCATGTCTCCAACAGGAGTCCTGGTACGAGTTCCGAGTGATGGCGGTCATGGACGACCTGATCAGCGAGAGCAGCAACGTAGTGGGAGTGTCTAGCACAGGTCAGGGGTCTTTACAGAGCAGTGCTTTGCCAATCGTTGTCAATCGGTTTTTGACCTCTCTGTACTTCTGACATCTTCCTGTCTCCCTGGCGGACTCAGCAGACCCCTTCCCTGCTGCAGAGTTGCCTGAAGAGGGGCTGGCACGGCCTGTAGTGGCAGGCGTCGTGGCGACCATCTGTTTTCTGGCAGCGGCGGTGCTGTTCAGCACTCTAGCAGCCTGCTTTGTCAATAAACAACACCGTCGAAAACTCAAGCGTAAACCAGGTTGGCCTCTCTTTACTAAGTCAACATTCCTCCAAATTCGTAGAGAGAGAGAACAAGAAGATCCCATCAGATGGTCAGTTCCCAAAACCACACACTAGATAAACTCGTAAAAGCACACAAGGGGTCACTGAGAACCCACCGTACTGCGCATAGGGTAAAAACCTTGTGACATCCAAATGACCGCGTCTCTTAAGAACGTGGGAGGGTTAATAATTTCTGGATATTTCTAACTAGAGTTTCTCAAGTGTGAGGAAATAAAGTATCCTTGATCTGACCTCTTGGTGGATTATAAAGCTGATTTTTGAGTTTTAATTTTGAACATTACTACAGTTTAGGGTGGCATACCAGCCAAATTAGGCTCTGGAAAAAATAATGCACTGAACCATATTGAAAACCTCATGGTTATTCCACCAAATATTGATTTCTGAACTCTTCCTGAGTTAAAACATTTATTACAAATGTGTATGAACTTGTTTCCTTTGCATTTTCTGGGGTCTGAAAGCACTGCATCTTTTTTGTTATTATTTTGACCATTTCTTATTTTCTACAAATAAATACAAACATTTTGCCTGGAATTTCAGAGACATGTTGTCAGAAGTACATAGAATAAAATAACAATGTTCATTTTACTCAAACATATACCCATAAAAAGTAAAATGAGAAAAACAGATCATTTTAAGTGGTGTCTGAATTTTTTCCAGAGCTGTACATTTGACTGCTGATTATTTAAAGAAACTTTTTAGCTGTTAGAAAGCGTAAGTTACCCACATATCTTTATTTTCAGCATAGAATGCTACTTTCCCTTTTTGTCCTGCCAATCCGATGCTGTACTTAAACCCGTTTGTCCTCGCAGATCCTCCCTTGTCAGTGACGCACTTCAGGAAAAGCATTGAGTCGCCGTAAGTAAAGACATCTCGAACCCCCCCTTCCCCCCCCCCCCACCCCCTGCATTGCCGAGGTGGCAACAACTGTTCGTCTTCTCTTACACCCAGTTGTCTCACCATGCATGCACAAGACATACAGCTGAAAGTCACTTCAATATCGATTCTGATTACGACACGGTGTAAATTGAGCATGAGGCCCATGATGATGTAAAGGTTTCTTTTATTGGTGCGGAGCAACATTTTCAGAGTCGATCCCCAACAGAATCATGGGCAAATTAAATGGAAGCAGCAAAGTTAGCATTTTAAACACAAGTTGCTGTATGTGTTTTGACTTTTACCTCATCTGTGTCGTTTAACCTCGAACCGCTCTCTGCTTTTTTGTTTCTTTTGTTTTTGTGCATGATTGTTGTGTTTAATGGTCTGGTTTCTTGTACAGTATCGGCTCCATGTGTGTATTTGTCGGTTTGTAGATCTTGTGTACATGTTTGACTGCATTTCAATCTCAAAACAAGGTCCTTTCTGAAAAATAATCTGTTTTCCAAAGTGTTTTATTACCTTTTACATAGACCAAAAAAAAAAAAAAGAATAGAAATGATCGGTTTCACTTCCCTTTCCTTATATTTTCTTATGAAAAGGTGAAGGCAGGTCTGGCAGTTTGCACCTAGTCCTTCTTTCCAATAGCACAGTTAGAAATGAACCAGGCCCATGTTGTTTGTCTCCCATCGCAGGCCTCCTCTCACCCCCTTGCCAGGGGTAGAGCCCTGCTGGGACGAGCCAGCCAGGAGCAGTTTCTTGCCCCCACCCGCCAGCCCCCTGTGAGTGCCTGCCTGCACAAAAATACAGAGTGTGCTGCCCTGCACTGGCTTGGCTGCATGGTTACAGCATCGCATAGAAACGTATCATTTGACGGTGATTTCTTTTAGTTGTAGTGGAGCATTTTTACCGGCATATCTGCATGTACTGCCCCTTACATCATGCAGGGAGGGAATCGCATTGGCCACGTGCACGAACAATACAGAACTGTGGGTATGGACTCATAATTTTTAAAAAGCAGAGGCAAAAATTTCTGCCCTTATCAGAATTTCAAAGAATCGAGATGGAGCTCAGACCCTGAATGCTCTGTTTTTTAAAAAATGAAATGAACCACGTGAAAACCATTTCATTAACTACTTTGGTAGTTTTTTTTCTCCCATCGTTAAACAGTTCAGTGATTCCCAAGCAATATGTTGCCCAAGGTTTTCTGTAAAGATCTTCAAAATCTTTGCACAATGTTGTTGGTGTCAAAACATTGCTAAATCTGATTTCCAACTAAAAGAGAGCCACCTCTGGCGTATGTGTGTTAAAGTAAATATAACTATTATTGAAATATAATAGCCTTACTCTGAAAAACTTATGTATTTAATTCTTATACAGCAAATCACCTATACACCTATAGTTCCTATAAAGTAGTCATAACTGAACTATTGAGTTAATTGTCATCTTTTCTGACAAAGATGACAATTAACTCAATAAGTGTGATGAGAGCCAAATGCAAACTTCCTGTATGTTTCCAACCCTAATTATTTAATCTTTTTATACTTCAAAGCCCCTGGGAACCTTGTTCCGTTACGTGGCATTCTGAACTATTTGAAACAGTATAATGAATAAAATATAAATCAAAATCTAATTGCCTCTTCTACAAAAGGATAGAAAAGGTTCAATGAACACAAAATCAGCTTTTTTCTACAGCAGGTTTGTACAAGCTATTAAAAAAGCAGTCCCAACAAATGTGGCACCGGTTTAGTAAGAATGTATGCCTTAATTTTCTTATCAAAAATGCATATTCAAAGGTTGTAATTTACTTTTTTTGTGTAAGATTAGGCAACTTGAATCTAAAAGGAGAATAAATCTCACATCTTTAACAGCAAGGCAAATTAGTGTTGACACTGCAGGTATCGGTGAGCTTGTGCAATAAATGTGTACATCATGTCTAATGTGGGCAATAAAGGCGTGGTCAGACATCATTTGCTTCTGTCTCGTCTCCAAGAAGATGTTGATCCAATGGATCTGTGGTACGGCTGCCATGGTTGCATTATTGTTTCTCCTCTCATCCCACCATCGTGGCCCTATCAGGACGCTGCCACCGCCATAAACTGGTCATTATCGTAATGTAGTTCATTATGGCTGCCTTGATCGAGTGCTTCAGCTTTGTTTTGTCTCATCCCTTTCAGAAAGCGCAATCATGCGGACTAATTTGCAGCATCAGACGCCCCTTTCAACCCCATTCCCCCCTGAGCTTTAGCAACGTGTTCAAGAAAACCAGCACCTTCAGTCTGCGTCTCTCATTCTTTCAGGTTATCGTCGGGGAAGATAAGTCCAGAGAGCTCCCCTCCGTCCCGGCCCCGCTCTCTATCATCCGAGGGTTCCCATGGCCCGGGCCTGTACGTCAGGAAGCTGCCCAGCCCTCAGAGAGACAAGGACAAAGAGCTCTCCTTCTACAAGAAAACCAAGCGTGCCATAGCCAGCAAGAAATACAGTGTGTCCAAACACGAGGCGGAGGTCACCACGCCTATAGAGTTGATAAGCCGAGGCCCTGACGGCCGCTTTGTTATGGAAACCAGCCCGCCTCACCGCCGAATCCAGGGCTTCCCCTTTGCGGAGGAGTCTGACATGTACCCGGAGTTCCGGCAGTCAGATGAGGAGAATGATTTTGACCCGGGGCCTTTGCCGCCTATCATGCCCACGCTGAGGCCCCAGCTGTCCCCAACGTCCTCCAGCCTGGAGTCAACGCAACCCCCCACCTACAGCCCCCGCCTGCACAGACCCATGGAAGGTATGAGCTTTGCAGAGGGGAGTGCACCTTATGCCTCAGGGCAGGCCCCGGCCTCCCGCTACAGGGGCTTTCCCCAGGGCCCTTTCTATGGGTATCTAGGCAGCCGTGTTGAATCAGGGATTCCACCACCATTCTACATGCCTGACATTAGCCCACGTAGCTCCGCTCTGTCCTCACCCCCGGGCACTGCTGAGGGGCCCTTCGGTTACCCCTCCATCCCGGAGGAGAGTGAAGGATTGGAACACCATCAGTACACTGCCTCCGGTCATTCTCTGTCGCACACTCACAGCCCTCCTCCCCGCTCACCTGAGAGCTGGCGGGCTCACGAGTTACCCTTCCTGGGCCTAGAGGGCCCGCGGTTCATATACCCACCTCACCATCCCTTACATCACCCCCAGGACCTCCCCGACCCACCCCCGTACCCTCCTCATACTCTCCCCCCCAGCCGCCTGCACTTTCCATCCCTGAAGGATCCAACGAGCCCCGGACTTCTGCAACTGGAGGTCCCTGTGGGTCCACCAGGCAGAGACAGGCCCCCAGGGCCTCCAGTTAGGCGTTTAGCTATGCAACAGGCCCAGAGTCTCGGCCAGCTCAGACACACGGCCCACGGTGTGGGTGTACCAGTGTTGCCTTACCCTGACCCGGCAGCCCGCGCAGGGAGCCCAAGCACAGCCCCCAGTAGTAGCCCTCAGTCCTGGCTCAGCCCAAGGGCAGGGCGTCGGGCAGACCCCAGCCTACCCCCACTAGTGCTCCAACCCTCCCGTCTGTCTCCGCTCTCCCAGAGCCCTCTTAGCACCCAGCCAGGTTCCCCAGATATCCTAGTGAGGCCCCCCCCGCGCCCCAGCATCCTCCGCACCTCTCGGTCTCTGGAGATGCCCGAGATCACCCTGCAGCCCTCGGCCACCGTTAGCTTCTCGCGGAGGTCCTCCCTGACCGCCTCGCCCACTCAGAGCCAGGGCACCAAGCAGCCCAGCCCCGGTTACCCCATGTCCTATGCCTCCACCGCAGCCAGTTACCCCTCCCAGTCCCCCTCCCCCCCTCCAGAGGGCAGGGATGTTTTTGGGCAGAGGCCATCCCAGAGACGGACAGAGGAGGAGATGCTACCCTCAGAGCCCTCCCAGCTCCAGATCTCAGCCTCAGGGTAGGTGATCCATTCCTGTAGAGAATAGTTCCATGTTGATTTTTTTTTTAAAAAGGGAGACTTTTCTCTTTGTCTGTTTGCCTTTTTTCTTTTTTTCCAAATATACTCTGCATTTATCCACACTTTTGCCTTGTGGTGTTTCCATGTAGCAATAATAAAGATGCATATTTACTTTAATATGCAGAAGGCATGTAATTGCATTTAGCACACACTGACAGTTTATAAAAACAAGTGGAAACTTTCACGCATGAAAACCCAGTTTGACTTGTGGGTAATACGTTTTTCCTCATTATTGCTAATCCACATGAAACTTTAATTAGTGGTTAAAATGTTTTTTGCATTTTTTTTTAAGTTTTCATGAAACACTAAACTACTGATTTACTCAAAAATGAAATATTTATGATTAAGGGTATGACAGATCAATAGATTCAATAAGTAGTGACAGTACAGGATTTAAAAACATGAATTAGGTACTTTAATGTAGTACTATTAGACTACTAATAGTAGTCATTAGTAGTAGTCTTTGTAGTAGTGACTACTATTTATTAATTTCTAGTCCTAAAAACAGTTTTTATTGATTGTTAAATAATACTCAAACTATTCTGATTTGAGGTATTTTTTTCTTCCTTCTGCAGAAAATTTTCTTTTAATGAAATGTTTTCAACAGACTTCGGCATATGGAGCAGAGACTATGAGTTAATTTTTTTCAAATTGGGATTACTTTTAGTCTTTTCAATCTTTAGCAAGTTCAGAAGTTGTTGTTTTTGTTAATGCCTCTATAGGAAATCATCTTTATAAAGCCAATTAGTTTCCAGTAGTTTTTATTTTATCTATTTTTTCTCAATTTTTGAAGAAAAAGTCATGAAGAGTATTTTTATACACTTCATGAAAATACGTAGTAAATTTATTTTAATACACAGATTATACAGATTCATTATACAGACCAAAATGTATTTCAGACCTATATGTCTGCATTTTAGTATGAATACTGAACTCAAGCACCTTTACCATCCAATGAAATGAAAATAAATAATATTTTTATTGGAGAACACCACCAGGCCACAATCTAGTCCTTTTTCTTCTTAACTTAGATCAGATATTGTTTCATGTTCATAAGTGGCTCAACACAGATAATGCAACAGTGTCAGTCCAGGTTCTGCTGGCTCTTTCAGTGCTGACCTCCCTACTGGAGTCCATTTCTTCCCAAGCTCTTGAAGCTTGTGGCTTACAGATTGTGCCCCCTTTTCTACCACACTTTTTCCTTCCACTCAACTTGAATTCAGCACACTGTTAACAGCAGCTTTTTTAGCAATTACCTTTGTTAAAAAAAAAAAAATACATGAACAAATAAAAATTACCTTTCGTACCGCATCATCTTTGTGGATGGTGGGTGTTGGTAACTGCAGTATTTTTCCGTTATTGTGTGAGCAAGAATGGAAACATTTCTGTAAAAACAAAATGGTCTTTTAATTTCTCTTGTGCAATATTCCAATTTTAGGAGAAAATAAAAATTGGTTTTGATTATCTGTAATCCTTCACCATTAAAACGTGCAAGTAAAACATCAGTTTCACTTCTGACATTGAAATGCAGCTACGCAGCCACGGCACAGTGTGAAAAATTAAGCACTTTGTGCAAAAACCTAACTGGCTTCTATCTCACCTATTGGACCTAGCAGCAAGATTTTGCTAGTTTTATACCTTGTCCTGATTGTAGCAGCAGTATTCTTCACCTAAAGAAGCATCTAGAGGATCAAATTGCTTGTTTCTGTTTTTTCTAGAATGATTATTTTACATCTCTCATGTGAGCATTCAAATGGGCTGAAGCAGAAAACTTGAGTTCAAATAATAACCTGCTATCATCAAGTGGAGTTTTGGGTTTTGTTGAGCCAAGTTACACTGAGATAGCAAACCTCAGTTGACCTTGTTTTGTCAATAATCATTGGTCAACCAGTTAGTCATTTAAATTTAAGAGCTGGAAAGATAAACTGAGTTATTTTCCTGCAGAAGGAAGAATAAAAGTCATAGTCAAAATAATTCATTTCATGCACAAAGAAGTTAACTTCAAGAATCGAAGAAATACATTTACAAAGTTTGTATTCGTAGGTTCCACTAATATTATTATTATGAGTCAAGACAACACATTTGAGCCTGCAGTTATTTAACAGAAGCACTACAACACATTTTTCCCCCTCATACATACATTTAGATAGTTTAGCCCCCTATAAGTGCCTTGCAAAAAAAAGTCATTTGGAGATTTTCCACATTTTACAGCCACATAACAATGCCTCTTATTGCGATTTTGAGTAAGAGATTGGGAAAAAGAAGAACGCACATATTTGTGAAGTAAGAAGATAACGCATGATTTTCAACATTTTCCACCTTGTGCCGACCAGCATCCCCACAGCACATTGCTGCCACCGCATTGTTCCACCATATGATCAGTCATTTCTGTTTTCTGACTATTTCGAATGTAGAGAACAGCAGCTTTCTTCTTGCCTCTGTATCTCAACGGTCAGATTTTTGTAGTGGCCAATCAATAGATTTTCCCCACCTAAGCTGTGGATCTCTGCAGCTCCTCCAGAGTTAAGATAGGTCTCTTGGCTGCTTCTTTGCTCTTAATGCTTCACTTTCTTAGATATCTGTTTTAATCTTTTTTATCTACTTATTTTCATCCATTGTAACAGCTTTTTTCTTCAGTATTTTGTCACCCGTTGTGCTCTCAAGACATAAAGGGCATAATAAATCAAATCTGTTGTAATTATGATTTGGGGGGCGGGAGGGTCAATACATTTGCAGTTTGCCATGCCTATTCCTTTGTTAGACAATGTGTAAGAATCTGTGAAACACGGTAGTGGCAACATCATGCTGTGTGGAACAGGTCGCCATAGCCACGAATCCTTCACAATCAGCACTTCGTGTTGATCAAATGAAATGCAAATAACATCCATTAAAGTTTGCGACAAAATGTGAAAAACTATTGCAAAATCTGCAAGGCAAGACTAGGAATACAAAAAAAAAAGAAAACAGAATTTTTATGTTTCCGTTTCTTTTCTGTGCACACACCTTGAGCCCCCCTTACATGCACCTCACCGACTTAGACGCTCCCCGGCCAGAGCAGAGCTAAAGCGGGGGGGGGGGGGGGGGGGGGGGATAGAAAACACCCACCCCAACAAACACGTTGGCCCAACTGGAGGGTTGCGGTTGGGGGGGGTGGTTTTGAATTGGGGTAGGGTCTTACCAGATTTTGTTTTTATATCA